>APFE030301264.1:0-24707 GCA_000404065.3 Pinus taeda | reverse complement strand
TCATGTGAAATGAGGCTCCATTGTCAAGATCCCAGCCACAACCCATCATCGATGACACCATGCATGCGATGAGGGTAAAGTCCATTTTGAACTGAGAGGCTAATGCCTCACCTTCATATCCTTCCGAGGATACCTTCTTGGACTTCTTCGATGGGAAATCAGTTGTATAATGACCCATTTCATGACAATTAAAGCATCTCACTTTAGACTTGTCAACCTTCTTCCCTCCATCAGAAGAATTTGATTTGGAATTTGATCTGATCTCACACCCTGTAAAACTGCGCAATCCTTAAGGAACCTTACCTTGACTGCATGCATGAGTTTCCTTTATAGGACAAAACATGCAACTGATATTACATTGTCCTTAACATTTAGCTCAACTAGGTCTTTCTCTGAATAGACATGCATGAGTTTCTGATGAGGGAATCTTCAGTTATCTCGAGTACACTGGTTGAGTGCATGCATGCATCAACTAATTGATAACTCACAATTAGTTCCTCAAACAGTTTGGAACTAATTTAACTGGACTTAACTCAGTAAACTGAGCTAACTAATTACAACTCAAATATAACTCAATCTTATCTCCTTAATTAAGGGATAATCTCCTTAATTTAAGGGATAACTGTTGCATGACTTCAGAAAGACTTCTAACTTGAATTTCTCCAACTAATTAACTCAAGATGAATTAATTAATTATTTCCAAGCAGTTGGTGAGACTAAATTCGAATTTTAATTCAAGGACAAATTAAAATTGGAATATTCTGGATTCTATTTTTATCACTTCTTGTTGCCATTTTCAACACCCTAAACTCTTATCTCAACTGGGTCTTTCTCATATCTGACATGCATGAGTTAACTATGAGTGAATCTTCAGTTTATTGGTTGATCACCGCAAGCAGCACCACACTCCACTGTAGGAAACACCACACTATTAGACCTCCCACTAGTTCCTCCATCAGTTGGAACTAGTTTAATTGACTTTAACTCAGTTAGATTGAATTAATTAATTACAACTCGAAATAAAATCAATCAGGGCTACTATAATGTAGGAGACACTCTACATTACTCTAGTTAGACCCTAAACTCGAATTAACTGAGCCAACTAAGTCAATTAACTTGGTTAACTAATACAAGTTGTCTTGAGATGTGGAATTAGAATTTTATTCCCATTTTAATTCAAGGACAAAATTAAATTAGGATTTCCTTATTGCACTTTCAACACTCCCTCTCAATAAGAAAGGGATTATTTGCTACCCTGATCTTGCCTGTATGAAACTCAAATTTTGATCTTAACAATGTCTTTGTCAAAATATACGCATCTTGTTCCTCTGTAGGAATGTACTCCAACAACATGATTCTCCTCAACACACAATCTCGTAGATGGTGATACCGGATGTCAATATGCTTGGACCGATCATGAAAAACTGGATTCTCAAAGACTTTGATACAACTCTGATTTTCACAGTAAATCATTGTAGGATCCATCTGCTAACCAAATAACCCAACAAGGATCTTCCTCATCCAGATAGCCTCACAAGCTGCTCAACTAGTAGCCATGTACTCTGCTTTTGTTGAACTTAGTGCAACTAATCTTTGCTTCCTGTTGTACCAAGAAACTACTACTAACAAAATACTGAAGATTCCCCCTGATGTGCTATTCATGTCAGATGGACTCCCTACCCAATATGCATTTGTGAAGCCTTGAAACTTCACTCCCTTTGTCCATTTTTACCAAAGACCAAACTGAGTGGTGACTCTAAGGTATCTCAACACATGTTTATTTTCCTTCCAATAGAGTTTGGTTGGCTTAACCATAGATTGACTGAGCTATTTAAATGCAAAACATATGTACACTCGTGTGTTCACCAAATACATAAGTGAACTCACAAAATGCCTGTAAATAGTAGCCTCCACTACTTCACCTGAAGTAGCATCATCCTTCCTCCAATTACCTGCTAGAGGAGTCTCCATGGGTTTGTTGCTCTCCACGTGGAACTTCTTCAATATCTCGTTGGCATACTTGCCCTGAGAGACAAATAGTTTCTCGTTCCCTTGATATTCTTCCATACCAAGGAAATAATGCATGAGCCCCCAAGTCCTTCATCTCTCATTCTCTTGCAAGATCCTCTTTGCAAGATTTTACCAGCTTTTCATCACCTATTAGAATCAAATCATCGACATATATTATTATAATCAACAATATACCTTCAACCATAATATGTTAAAGGTTCGCATCTACTTCACTTTTGGTGAAGCCCAACCAGGTGAAATAGTTGTCAATCCTGGTGTACCAAGCACGAGGTGCTTGTTTCATTCCATACAACGCTCACTTGAGTCTGCACACATGTGACTATGTGTTGAAGTTCTCAAATCCTCATGTCTACTCAATGTACACCTCTTCCTCAATCACACCGTTGAGGAATGTTGTCTTCACATCCATCTGATGTATCTTCCATCCCATTTGCACTGGAAGTGCTAGAATAGATCTGATTGAAGAGTACCTTGATACTAGAGAAAGGTCTCCTTGTAATCAATTTCCTCCACCTAAGAGAACCCTCTAACCACAAATTTGGCCTTGTGTTTCTCCACACTCCCATATGTTGCTTGCTTTACTTCGTAAATCCATTTGGAACTCAACATTGACTTTTCTGTTGGTCTTGGGACTACTTCCCAAACATTGTTTTTTATAATGGAGTCATACTCCTCAACCATGGTATCAACACATATTGGTTTCCTCATTGCTTCCTCAAATGAGGATGGCTTAATCTCTGCACTCTCACTGATCAGATCCATGTAGCCAATATACCGATCTGGTGACCTCCTCTGCCTGCATTGTGATGTGGGTGCTCCCACATGCTCTCTAGCATCATGCATCAATCTGTCAACCTCTCTGGTGTGTTTCCTTCCATCTCTAGAAGTCTTTGCATGAGTGAGTGCTTCCACTCTTTGCTCCTCTGCATGTGGCTGCTCCACATCATCCAGAGGTTCTTCTTTTGGAGCTAAAAGTTCCTCTTCTCCATGCAACTGAAGCTCCCTCTCAAGGGAACATCTCATGGAATTCTCTTCACTGAACTTAACATCTCTACAAACCACTGTCATCCTAGGAGATGGCAGGTACACCTAATAGTTGTGAGGTGTATCAGAGTACCCCACAAATATGCCCAACTCAGCTCTTGGTTCTAGAATTTTCCTTGCATCCTTGGTAACATGGCAATAAACTGATGAACCAAATATATTGAAGTGCATCACATCTAGATTCTTGCCTAAAAAAGCTTCTTTTGGTGTTGTCATCCCAAGAATCCGATGAGGACTTCTGTTTTGCACATATACAGTTGTGTTGCATGCTTCAGCCGACAAGTGCAATGGTAGGCCTGATCATTTAACATTGCCCATTCAGCTCCCACAATACTCATGCTCTTCCTTTCAGCCACCCCATTCTGTTGTGGGTTATGGGGTGATATTAACTTTCGTCGAATGCCTTCTAACGCACAAAATTTCTTGAATTCATTCAACACATATTCTCCACTATTATTGCTCCTTAGAGATTTAACTTTCCTATTAGTATGATTCTCCACAAGTGCTTTAAATTCACAAAATTTAGAGAACGTTTGATCTTTCTTCTGCCTAAAGAAAATACAACACCTACGAGAAAAATCATCTGCAAATATTACATAATACTTGTGTTTGGCCATGGTGGAGGCTTTTGAGAACGGCCCACACACATCTGAGTGAACTCTTTCAAGGATTGCTTGCACTCGATTGTCCTTATCATGAAAAGTAGCTTTGGTGTACTTCCCCAATGTACACCCTTTGCATGTGTCTCTATGCTCTAATGTACCCTTGGGAAGTCCTGTAGAAATTTTTTGCATGATCTTCAAAGCTCTATGGTGCAAGTGACCCAATCTTATATGCCACAACTCACTGATGTCTCGGCTCTGCACCTTCTTTACTTTTGTGTGAAAAGAAACACAATATTCTACATCCAATTTGTAGAGGTTCTTCACCTGAACCCCAATCTACTTCACTTGTCCTGAGGCTATGTGATGAAGCAAAGCCTTTCCATTGCTAAATATCACATCGTAGCCATGGTCCTCCAACATGGCAACTAAAACCAATTTTTTCTTCAAACCCAGAACATACATGACATCTTTTAAAGTGAGGGGAGAACATCTTTTAATGTGAGGCGAGAACCATACTCCCTCTAAAAGGTAACAACACCAATGTCAGTCGCGCTATACCTCCTATCATCTCCCATTTCGATGTGCATTCGGAGGTCCTTCTCCTCCAAGTCACTGAAGAACTCTTTGTTTTCACTCATATGGAATGAGGCTCCACTATCAAGATACCACACACTACCCATCACCGATGTCACCATACAAGAAATGAGGGTGAAATCTAGCTTGAATTGTGAAGCAACAACTTCACATGTTGCTCCTCTTAAGGGCTTCTTGCCGAACTTCTTGTGCGGACACTTTGTGGTAGAGTGTTCCAACTCGTGGCAGTGAAAACACTCAATCTTCGACATGTCCTTATTCTTGATGCCCTAACTGGAATCTGATTTGGAATAGGATGACTTCCCTTTCCCTTTCTTCGTCTTTCCAACTAAGGCATAGTTCTCCTCATTATCATGCTTGGATGAGGATCCATCTTTGGTGTTCCACCGAATCTCTTCTTGCACCAAGTCGGACCACAAATGCACCCACTCTCGTAGCTTCTCCCTCTCATTTATTGAGTCCTAGTAGCTGTGTCAGCTCTTGGGAAGGCCTAGAAGTGCTAGGCTGACCAAATCATCTTTAGCAACTATAACACCAACACTTCCAAGCTCATCCCAACATTGGGTGAACTTGGTCAAGTACTTTGGTATTGTGTCACCCTTCTCCATCTTAATTTTTCAGAGCTTTTCCTTTAGTGCCATCTTCCTATGGTTGTTGTTATTTTGAAACATGTATATCAAAGCCTTCCACATTGCATATGGAGTCTCCTTACAGTGGAGGCTCGAGACAATATGATCTCGAACTCCTTCTAGGATAATCCTTCTCGCCTTTGCTACACATTTTCTCCACTTTGCTAGATCTTGAGCATCAACTTCTGGAGGCCTAGGGATTTTTTTGTCTATGAATTCCTTAAGCCCGTTGTCTTCCAACACTACCTCCATCCTGTCCTTCCAAGCAATATAGTTTGAACTACCCTCAAGGTCATATTTGAGTCTCATTCCGTATAACGACATCCTACTGCCTCTGAAGTACGATACCGTAAATTTGATTTCACCTGCAAAAGACAAACTCGTATTCTCCTCTCCTATAGTAATACCATGTAAAACTTCCTTTTAGATTCAAACTGCTAATTGTAATATGTTAAAACAATAGACTTTAATCTACTCTACTCATCTGCGGAAATAATTAAACTATCCTGAAATCATGAAGCATACAAGAGAAATAATTCAATCAACACATTACACAATGATTTCCTAAGGAAAGCCACAACTAAAAACTCCTACTATTTGTATATTGCATTATATCAAAAAATATGAGAATATTACAATGCTTTTCTCAAGCCCGAGCAACCTCTGCACTATCTCTACCTATGTCACTACTTCATGGACAAGTCTTGACCAATACTTAACCATTCTTCTACTTGCCCAAGTCCTTATTTCCTTGTGTTGTTCCTAAAGGAATTAGCCCCTTATTAATTAGGGAAATTCCTCAATATGAATTGCGCAATCCTCATAGTCCTTTCTCTAACTGCATGCACCAACTATACAATTCGGATGATCATACAATTAATAGTACATTGTCCTTGAACCCCAATCTCAACTGGGTCTCTGTCAAATATGACATGCATGAGTTAATTATGAGTGAATCTTTAATTCACTAGTTGATCATTGCAGGCAGCACCACACTACTAGACGTCCCACTAGTTCCTCCATCAGTTGGAACTAGTTTAACTGAATTTAACTTAGTTAGATTGAATTAATTAATTGCAACTCAAAATAAACTCAACTAGGACTCCTATAATGTAGGAGACACTCTACATGACTCTAGTTAGGCCCTCAACTTGAATTAACTAAGCCAACTAAGTCAATTTAACTTGGTTAACTAATACAAGTTATCATGGGATGTGGAATTACAATTTTATTCCCAAATTAATTCAAGGACAAAATTAAATTAGGATTTTATTGTTTCATTTTCAACACTCCCTCTCAACAAGAAAGGGATTATTTGCTACCCCAATCCTGTCTCTATGAAACTTCATTATGGAAGAAAAGGAATGTTGGGTTCAGTGGGAAATGTTGGATCCAATGACAAGTTACTTCAAACAACTATTCAGCAGCTAAATGCCCATTGACATCATTCCAAACCTTGTTCGACCAACTTGGAGGAATGGGAGGGTAGGGTCGAAGAGTATAACGAAGAGAATAGACAAATTTGTTATGGACTCTTATTTAATCAAGAGGCTCAATCAATTGCAATCATCATCCTTTTATACAATAATCTGATCCATATTTATGAAAGAATGAAATGAAATACAAATTTAAATAGAACACGAAGATACAAGGAAATGACAAAACTTCAATTAATTATTAACGAGTATTGAAAATTATTTACACACAGAATGGAACAAACTTCCTCAGGCAATGGTAGCTTATCTCTGAGAAGAGATGTGGCGACTACATGGCTTCTGAACTGTATTACAATGAGGCTCAGAGGCCTTTATATTATTGAGAAACAATGGAAAACCCCAAACATCCAAAAACCTAACCCTAGGAGATGAAGCGCCAAAAGTTTATGGGACCCATTGGGATTAGTTGGAACGCCACTTCCCGGGGTCGGGCCTACACAATACCTTGTTAGAAAGAGATATATAAGGACAACACAATTTCCCAACAAGCTCGTGCCCTATTAGCTATGAGCTATGGGTTTGGCACATTTTTCAACAAAGCATTGTTTAGGGCCTCAAAATGGTTCTGGAAATTCAAGACCCGAAAAACAACCAAAAATAGAAAGTTGTGTTAAAATTAAGGAAACTGGAAATAAACAGTGTTGGTCGTCCAAGTGGAATAGGTAGGTGTCCACCAATATCCATCTGGATCAATCCTCCCCCCTTAAGATGCAATGGTCCCTATTGTGTTTAGTGCCTCCATAAGATGGGGAAACTTCAATTGAACTTGGTCCCTTATGAGCCACTTACCTCGTTGCAGGAGTTGGTTAGCTTTGACAACTCGATACAGTTGGATCCTCTGTTTGCAACTATTTTTGATCTATGTGTCCATGATCTAATTTGTTAAGACTTGTTTAATGCAGTTTGGGTTGAGCTTTATTGGTGTCAGATGCTCAGCAATGTCTAATGTGTCCAGTAATGGTGGAAAGTATAGTCGTAGACAATCCACATTAAACATTACGTGCAGGCCAAGGAATGGGGGAATTATGAGCTTGAAAGCATTGTCAACCACTGCCTTGGTGATGGTGTAAGGCCCATATTATAGTGGTTGAAGCTTTTGATGGGCTCCAATTTGGTGTTCCTTCTGCAAATGTAACCAAACTTGATCGCATAGTTGAAACTTATGTGGCACCCAATGTTGATCATAACATTGTTTGTACTTGGCATTGGCTTTATCTGGGATATCTTGGACTTGTTGGTGGATCTATTGGATGTGTTCAATAAATTGGGTGGCTTTATCAAATTCAGACTTAACATGTGCATATTTTTCCCATATATTCACAATAGGAATTGCGACATCAATGAGACACAATGGTTGAAATCCCATGCCCACTTGAAAGGGGTTATGGTCAGTCGATCTATGGAGATCTCTATTATAGTTATGTTGCACATAGGGAAAACTTTCGTCCCATGTTCGTGGAATCTTGGAGTTGTACATGCGTAGTATGTGCACTATCATTTTGTTGAAAACCTTTGTCTAGCCATAAGTCTGTAGATGGAATGCAGCCGACGTCGTGAGCTTAGTGTCCAATAGTGACCAGAGGCTCAACCAGAATGTGTCTTAGGAACCTGTTATCTCGATCTGATATAATGGTTTGTGGAATCCCAAAATGAACCCATACTCATTCGAAGAAGAATTTGGCAGTGTCTTCTACTATGATGCTCTCCTTATAGACCATCAATATAGTTATTACCATGCTTGGTAGAAGGGAGGCCACACATATAATCGATAGAGATGGATTCCAATGGTCGTCTAGGAGTAGGCAGAGGAGTGTATAAGCCTTGCTTCTTAATGGTTTCCTTAGCGATGGCAAAAGCAATGCAAGATCTAATATATTTTCCAACAACATGTAAGGATTTTGCCCATTAAAATTATTTATGCAGTACAACCACTGTCTTCTCAACACCAAATTGTTTTGCAACCCTGCAGTAATAAGCCTCCCAAATCAACTTGGCACACTCGCTTGAGGGAAGAAAAAGATGTCCTATATAACACAACAATCCATCTTGAAGGTGGAAGTCTGGAATTGGCTTCCCATCCATTAGCATCTCATAGGTGGCAACAAACTGTGAGTCACTTTCATATAGTAGTGGCCATATAGAGGTCTCATGCTCGTAAGAGTTGAGAATTGTACTTAATGCGACAATCAAGGGTTGACTAAGGTAGTCTGCAACATGATTGGCACTTCCCTTCTTGTACTTTATGTTTAGATAGAATTTTTATTGGTATGTGAACCATTTCTGATGGCGATCGTTCTGCAACTTCCCCTGTGCTTCCATAAATTGAAGAGGTCAGCGATCTATGTCGATGATCATCTCCTTCCCCATAATATAATGCTTCCATTATCAACAAGCCTGCATGATAGAGTATATCTCCTTATCATAAGTGAGGTACCTACGAATAGTATCAGACAGTGTCTCACTATAATAGGCCACTAGGTGCCCTTACTAGGTGAGGACTGCACCAATAGCATAATCTCAGGCATCTGTCTGAAACTCAAATGGTTGTTGTAGGTTTGGCAAGGTGAGAACTGGCGTAAAGCAAAGGTGGTGTTTTAGTTCAACGAATGCCTTATGTTGTGCCTCAGACCAAAAAACTTCACTTTTTCTCCGCCCTTGGTAACTTGAATCAAGGGCCAAGTAATATGAGAGAATCCTAACACAAATCTCCAGTACAAATTAGCAAAGACCAAAAAGCTACGATTCTTTGTCACAGTCATTGAGGCTGGGCAATCCTCAATCACTTGGATCTTATCTAGATCCACATGCACGCCTTGATCGTTGATTTTGTAGCCCAAATATTGGACCTCGTCCATGCCAAAGGAGCACTTATCCATGTTATCACATAGCTTGTGTCATCGCAGGGTTTGAAGTACATGTTGAATATGTTCTAAGTGCTCTGCCCAACTCTTGTTGAAGATGAGGATGTCATCCAAATATACAACCACAAACCAGTTGGTGAAAAATTGCAAGATGTCATCCATTAGCCTGATAAAAGTTGCAGGGGCATTTGTCAACCCTAAGGGCATGAACAACCACTCAAAAAGGCCCTCCTTGGATTTGGAGGTGGTCTTCCATACATTTTTGGGCTCTATTGGAACTTGGTGAGATTTGGACTTCAAATCAATATTGTTGAAGTACTTGGCCCCCTTGAGTTGGTCAAGAAGGTCATTAATCCATGGGATCAAGTATTTGTTTCTAACAGTCATTTTCTTCAGTTCCTGATAATTAATGCAGAGTTTCTAGTTCACATCCTTCTTCTGTATGAGTAAAATTGGTCTCCCACAAGGTGAGGATCTTGGTTGGATGTGCCCTTTTTATAGCAACTCCTAAATATGCACCTTGATTTCCTCATTTTCTAGAAGAGAGTGGCGGTATATTAGCCCATTGGGTAGAGGAGCTCTGAGAGTTAGATCAATCAAGTGCTTGACATGACAGTGCAAGCGTACTGGTGTGGGTGAGGAGAAGATGTCCTTATATTCTTCCATGACCTTACCAACTTGTTTCTGCTATATGAAGGGACCCTTTCTAGGGGCTATGGATGTGGCCACAATCTTCCCCTTACTTTAAATAATAAACAAATTTTATATATATATATATATATATATATATATATATATATATATATATATAATATATATATATATATTATATATATATCTTTGTCTTGATATGATCTTATTGCATGGCTTAGCAAATATTAAAGAGATGGTTACAGGCAGGGCTACCTCCGGTATCCTATATAGTTTCCTGCCCAAAGTAATAATAACAGTGTGAGGCCTGGACTCATACACAGCATGACGCTTCCACAAATATGGTTGGCCCAATAAAACATCACAAACTTCAAGATGAGCAACATCACATAGTACCTTGTCCGTGAAGGGCTTAACGCTATTGGGGAGGTGACACTGTTGGCTGACACAGAGATTTTGTCCTTGGTAGAGCCACCCAATGTTATATGGTTGTGGCTATGGTGTGGTCGGCAGGTCCAACCGCTTAACAACCTCTGTTGAGATGAGGTTATTTTGGTTCCCACTGTCGACAATGAACTACAAAAGAGAACCCTTTACCCATATATGTGAGTGGAAGGGACACTCTCCCTCCTTTAGATCTTCGGGCTTAGTCTTCTGGACCTTGGTGGTCGCAACTATAGCATTGGGTTCTGCATCAATAATTTCCTTGCCCTTATCATTCCCCTTGCAAAAGACGGGCTCAAAATCAGAACATGCATCAGACTCTAAAGCTTTTAGCTCGATCACCAATGACTGCTTGGTGCGAAACTCATTTGTGTCATGGGTGGGGCTCTTGTGGAACTCACACCACTTTCATGTGTCCTTCTTCATCTTTGTGGTGTCATTATTTTCTTGTGGCTTCGATGGTTCGTTATTGGTCATTCCACCTTGGCTTTGTCCTTTGTTATGCATTTTGGCGACGTTCTTGCCCTGCTTCGAATTCGCCGATCCAAAGTCACGCTTCTTTTGTTTAAAGTTTTGTTCAACCTTAGTAGCATATCGATATGTTGCACCAAGTGAGGAGATGTCACTCAAATTCTTTTATACCTATATTTGTCCATAAAGTATGAAAAATAGTTATGATCCCATGCACATCTTGGTCCCTTTGTTGTCGTAGAGTGGTCCATTGTATGTACTTATCATCATAACTCCCTATAGGTTAATATTGTTCCTTTATAGTGTCTCAAAAAGAGTTCCAAAGGGGTGCAATTGTAAACAAAGATATTTCCTTGGCCCTTTTCTCACAATAAGTTTCCCACCAATCTTTGATATGGGGGGTGGCCTTAAGTGGTGCAAAAACAATATTTTCTCTGTCAGAGAAGCTATGGACCGAAAATAACCTTGTAGAAGACTTAACCATTTATCTACAACATTTTCATCTACCTAACCTTCAAATATAGGAATATCGAAGTTAACGTGTACCTTGAAGGAGGGGGAGGGGGGGAAGCGCCTCTGAAGTGACTGTTCGATAAAGATGTGTCGCTTGTTGGAATTTGCCGAAGGATTTCGGAAAAGTTGTCCATCATCTCATTCCTTTGCCACTCAAGGGCTTCTTCGAGCAACAATTTTATAGGATCTCTTGCTCCCTAATCTTTATTTTGTTTCACTGTGGGAGGTCATTAGTGTCGACAGGGATGGTCTTATAAGGGCTCAACCAATTCAAGTCCCAACTCTTAATACAACTTGTTGGCAACATGCACAAAAAAAATAGATAAAAAGCACACCACTCTGATACCACTAATCCAAATTTATGAGGGAATGAAATCAAATGCAAATTTAAACTAAACACAAACATAAAACAAAAGAACAAAACTTAAATTAATTAATACTGAGTACTGAAAATTGTTTACATGCAAAAGGGAACAAACTAGCTCTGGTAATGGTAGCTTAGCTATGAGAAGAGACGTGATACCTACATGCCTTTTGAGTTGTATTACAATGATGCTCGAAGGCCTTTTTACATTGAGAAATAATGGAAAATCCAACACATCCAAAAACTTAACCCTAGGAGATGAAGTGCCAAAAGTTTGTGGACCTCGTTTGGATTAGTTGGAACACCAACTTCCCGAGTTCGTAATTTGGCCATATGATCTATTTTTGGCGCACAGGATAACTCATTAGAAAGATCTATCAAAGGAAAACAAAATTTCCAAACAAACCCATGTTGCATTTGGCACATTTTAAAAAAAAAACTACGTTTAGGGCCTTAAAATGGCTCTAGAAGTTCATGACTCGAAAATTTGCTAAAAATAGAAAGTTGTGCTATAATTAAGGAAATTGAAGAGAAACAGTGTAGGGGGTCCAGGTGGAATAGGAAAGTGGCCACCAGTGTCCACCTAGATCAGAATCTTTGACGGTGACATGATACTTCTCAAATGTAGTGGTGCAAATGATTCAAAGGCCCTACCTTTCAAATTCAACCATACGTGGTTGATAGAACTAGAATTCTCTAACTTGGTGCACAAACCATGGACGCATCCTTTATAATTTGGTTGGATAAGTAGATGAAGAAGGCATGTAATAAACTAAAAATATTAAAAAAGGTTGTCAGATCTTGGATCAACAAGCATAAAAGGCCATATGGAAGGAACTATTGGAAATTAAGCAGGAAATTGAGGATTTAACAAACCCTTTGGATCCAAAGTTCTTTTGTGATCATTCTAAGAAGACATTATTCAATCTTATGGAGAAGAGGAACAATATTCTAAAAAATCTAGAAGATGAATGGAGGCTAGTAGAATATGTTGGGTTTGGGATGGTGACAAGAACACCCAATTCTTTCACAGGGTGGCCTCCAAAAGAAAGTGTGCAAACTCCATATGGTACATCAGAGATGGAGACAATAGGATTCTCTCATCACAACATGACATTCAGAAAGAAGATGTTAATCTTTTCAATTCCCATTTCAAAGCATCAGAGGAAACACATATAATTGATTAAATGGATATGACCAATATGTTCCCCAGGATGGTAAATGAATAAGAGTTGGAGATGATGGATAGGCCAATCTCTTTGGAAGAATTACAAGACACCTTGAAAGACTTAGAGAAAGATAAAATTTTGGGTCTGGATGGATGGCCAATGAAATTATTCTTATTCTTTTTTGACATCATGGGCTCAAATCTACTAGAGATGGCAGAGGAGTCTCGCATTGTGGGATATATAATAGGTACCATCAATTCTACCTTTCTCACACTTATCCCCAAAAAGAAAAAATCTGAAATTTTTTTGATCACAGACCAAATTCTTTATGTAACTCTATCTCTCAAATGATTTATAAATTTAAGCATGGGGGATTACGCAGTGCATTATATTAGATATCATTTTGGGATTCAAATATAATGCTAAGGTTTTGCAAATGGGGTAGCAAGCTAAGTGGGCTTGATTGTGGGAAAAACTCCACAGTTAAGCGCGCTTGAGCCAGAGGAGTTCTGGGATGGGTGACCTCCTGGGAAATCCTGGTTACCGGGTGCAAGCCCCGGAAGTGATGATTGATGCTATGTGATTCGTTCTCCACATTTCACTAGTTTCAATCCCACTTCTTCACCCCTGTGAGCATCACCCGATGCAATGAGTGCTAAGTGAACTATTCAAAAATCATGAGAAATTAGTCAGTTACGACTACCTCTCATGGAAATGGTCATACGTTTGAATGACTTACTTAACGCAGTTGAATCCCAAAATGATATCTGATTTATAAATTAATTGCAAATAGAGTTAAGAGGATTCTATTATACCATGTTACTCCAAAACAATTTGGTTTTCTTCCTCATTGGTGGATTCAGGATGAAGTGGAAATCACACAAGAAAGCATTCACTCATTAAATCTTGCAATTTGAATGCATGTTTGATGAAAATAGATCTCATGAAAGATTATGACAGTGTTGAATGGGATTTTCTCAGACTAATCCTACACAAGATAGGATTTTCCCGCAGACACATAAACTGGATTATGGCATGTGTCACAACAATGAATATGACAGTGCTAATTAATGGTCAACCGACTCGTTTTTTCAAGATCTCTAGCGGTTTGCGCCAAGGGTGCACACTTTCTCCTATGCTTTTCATTTTGGCTATAGAAGTGGTCAACATAGGTGCGAGATAAGCAAAGGACAAGTGCTTAATCAAAGGTTGTATGGTATCAAAAAAAAAATCAATGACCCATCCAATTTTCATTGGTGATGTCCTATGTGCTGGTGAATCCAAATTCTCTTAATCGAAATACTTACACAACATTTTATCCAAATTCAACAATACCTTTAGGATCTTAATGGACAAAAAAGAATCATAGCTCATTTCGGATAGGGAGGACGAGCAGGATATACTTCAGATTGAGGCCCTTTTTGGTGTTACGGTCAGGCCTCTAGTGGGTGGTTTTAAGTACTTGGGTTTTATTTTGAAACCTAGCATATACAAGTTTGGGGATTAGTAGTGGTCGGTAGATAAAAGAAAAAATAAGATTAAACACTGGGACCACAAATGGCTTACACTGGGAGGTCGGATGATAATGGTTAAAGCATTTCTCTAGGGAATCTTTGTTTACTGGATGTATTTTACCATCTCCCAAAGGGAGTCATAAATAGGATCAATGCTATCATCTCTAATTTCCTTTGGAATGGGATTAGAAGAAAAAAGAGATGTCACTTGTCTTCTCTAGCGACATTATCCAAATCGATATCCATAGGTGGATGAGGCATTAGAGATATTAAATGTTTCAACCAAGCCCTCCTTATCAAGAGTCTTTGGAGGGTGTTCTCTGGACCTGGAGGCTAGTAAACTATCATATGTGATAGATAACTTCAAAATTCGAATTTAGAAGAATGGGTGTCCTCTAGGGCCTCTGTGAAAAACAACACCTCCTATATTTGGTGCAGCCTCATGAAAGTCAAACTATGGTTTCGTGGTAATCTTTGTCAAGAGGTGAGCAAAGAAGAGAAGGCCTTCATTGGCCTATATGTTCTCAAAGGGCTGACTAAAAGGCATAATCTTCTTGTTTCCATCATTAAGTGCCTCAACAAGCGAGGTATTTCTACATTAGTACATATTGGGAGGGAATGCAACTCTTCTTTTCCCTTTCTCACACGACCCTGTGCTCATGATTTGGGTATTCCAAAGGATTTTATGTCTCAATGGGATACATATCGTTTACATTTGATTAACATTGGGATTTCCCTCATAAATAAGCCTGATAAGCTGGCGTGGGTGGATTGGGTTTCTAATGGTGACATCTTTGTCAAAGGTTCCTACTCACACACAGCGTCCCTTTTTCATGCTGAGCCTCATGGTGGGTCGTTGGCTCCCATGTGGAAGTGGGAGGTGCCTTCAAAAATCAAATGCTTTATATGGTTGGTCACCTACAATTGAATACTCATTTAGGATAACCTCATAAAGAGAGGTTTTCAAGGTCCAAGTTGATGTCCTCTTTGTGGATCAGCCCCTGAGGCGGTAAGGTACCTTGTTCTTCATTGCCCTTTTGTGATTGTTGTTTGGGAGGTAATCACAAATGCCCTTAAAGTAGATATAGAGGTGGATAGATCTTTTATCATAACATTATTGACCAATTGGAGCTCTGGTTAGAAACAAGTAAGAGCTCTTCCATTATACTTTCTTTGGGGTGTATGGGTATGGAGGAACAAATATATCTTTGAAAAATATGCCCCTCGACGTACATTCCACCAATTTGAAAATCTTGGACTATTTTCAGGAGGTGGGTCCTTGGAATCCCAAAGCACATAGTAGAGATGCCTCTCTCATAGAGATGCCTCTCTCATAGAGATTGATTTCTCTTCCTCTGTTGGAATTTTAACGAAGCATCCTCATGTGGTGAATGTGGTTGTGGGGCTTACATCATGATCGATCAATCCAAAGCTTTTCGATTTTTTTGGTCGAGTTTCTCTTGTTCGAGTTGCAGGGTAGAGGTGTTGGCTCTTTGGGGAGTGTTGAAGTTCGCGTCTTGGCTTGCCATCAAGGATATTATGATCGTCAGGGATCCAAATCCAACATAGACTGGGTACAGGGTAGATCCTTGTTGACTATCCCTTCATTATTCCATTAGTTTCAATAGATTTTGCTTTTGAGGGACTCATTCACCCATATCTCATTTTCCCATATCTATCGGGAACAAAACACCATGGTTGAATATATTTTTAAGCACAATGCTTCGTCAGCGTCATGCTTCTTTCATTATAGCTTCTTGGTCAACGGTGCGGTCCATTCATCATGTTTCTTCTTTATCTTTTGATAGGTTCTGGTTTTTGTCTTTCTTCTTCGTTGCCTAGGTATGTCTTCCCTTTTGCCATATTTGGGTTGTTTTGGCTATTGTCTTACTTTCTTTTTGGTTTCCATAAGGGGATGCAATTAATGTTAGCAACAACGTTATGTATGTTGGGGTTCATGATTTAATCCTTTTTGGACCTTCGTTTCTAGAGTGGAATTGGGTCTATAATTTGTTTTTCGGTTTGTTTAGTTCTTTGACCTAGGGTTATCATTCTCTTGACTATGTAATTCCTTTTATATTAATGAAAGTGGTTAGTTTTCATCTCTCTCAAAAAAGAAAAAGAAAAAAAAGAAAAAAGAAAAAAAGGTAGCCCACCTTCCAACCCATAAGCAAGTGTAAGATATTCTCCATGGCTCAAGGTCATTCAACAACAAGGCTTAGAGAAATTAAAACAATTACATGATATGAGCTTAACATGTCACTTGCAAGAATTGAACTTAGGTGGGGATGATGATGGTAATTCCTCCCAACCACCCAAGATAAACCCAATTGTCTTCACTTGGTTGTTTACTATAAACATATAAATTGAAAATGAAAAATGGAATAGTTTTTTATTTCTCACATATTTGGTTAATATTTAATATACATTTATCTAATGTTCACAATGACAATGTGATATAACCATTAAATAATTACCTATTGAAATGCACAAATAAAATTGAGAAGATTGAGTTTGATGTAGTGGGAATTGTTTTTCACTCATAAAATTAAGAGTTTGGAATGAATAAAGGAAATTGATTAAATTTGATTTTAATTAGATTGATTTGGTTGGTGGTTGTAGGGTGTGGTCATATCTCCAATACTTGAGCATTCATGTGAATATAAACCAACACCACCTACAAAACCACAATTATCCACCCAAAATCACCTACAAGTTGTTGTTAGTTTTTGGTAGCATTGAATGTGCTCTAGCCATGAAAATTGGTGGAGAGGCTAAGACACATGAGTTCTAAAGAACCAAGAAACTGTTTGGTGAAATTCCACCTAGATTGTATTTTGTTAAAATAATTAATATTTTTAATAGGGTTCCTAAGTCTAAACTTAGGAATATTAAAGTATTAATGGGTATTAATCAAAATATGGGTGAGAATGATCTAGAAGGCGGACCTAGTCAAGTTTTAATCTTAGTCGTTGGTTAGAGACTTAATCTCATTCGTTGATTAGAGACTTAATCTCAGTCGTTGAAGTCTCAACAAGAAAAGTATAAGAAGGAGGCTTGGGTTTTACTTAGAAACACACAGAGAGAGAATGAATTGATTTGGAGTTCGATTTCTGGGGGGCTAGGAAGCTGAGGATTCGAACTGAGTGATCATTCTGCAGCACAGGGGTAAGGATAGTTCAAAAATATTGGATAGAGAGGCAGAGAGACGCTAGTGGAGGCAACACAATAGCTAGAAGGATTGACGATGGGTTAGTCTGGGCCCATGCAGTCTTGACGCAGAGCCAGAAGGGCCTATGGAGAATGAGGTTGCCCTCACGCAGAAAGTCAAAAACTATCGGAGAACTGTCGAAACAATTAGGAAGGTTGACGCAGAAGGCAGAAGGGACAGCGTAGAATCTGACGTAGAGCTTGTAAGGCTGTCGTAGGGCCAATGCAGAGATAACCGGGGTTAGCTAGTTTTGTTGTTGATCAACCGAAATCTGCTAGGTGAAGTGAGGTAAAACTCACTCAGTTTTCCGTCATTATATTTTCTTTGTCACTGGATTGTTGGGAGGGCATCCAACATTGTATTCATAATTATTACTTAATAATAGAAAACCCTTAGAGCTACTGCACCAGTTTTCCCGCATTGGGTTTTTCCAGGGACTATTTTGTCCAAAATAACTGTGTCTTATGTATCTTGTTCTTTGCTCAGTTTTTTGTTTCATGTAATCAAATTTAAAGTAGTGTATGTTGCAGAACTAATTTACTTTAGTATTCATAAATTAACTTGATAATGTATATTAAAATCAAGTAGGAGAAGTAAATTTAGTTTTGTTTCTATAGGGTTTCCTTGAGGATAGGAATTTTCACATGGTATCAGAGCATTGATTTTGAAACAGGAAGAGTAGATCCAGCGCTAAGAAGAGAGGCCAAAAGATGCACTTAGCAACAACTTGAATCCCCTTGAAGCGATTGCATAATCCTTGCCGTGAAGCAAAGCTTCCAAGAAAATATCTCTCTGAGAGAGTCGACAGAGAGGTACGATTTCCAATTTGTGAGTTTGCAGAGACAGAGGGAGTGATGCAGAGCCTCAAAGCAGTGCTTGAAGGGCGTAGTTTTTTTCGAGGCAGAAATCCGTCAGAAAAAAGCAAAGACACATAGAAGGGGAATTTCCTCCTCAAAGAACTTTTTTTTCGCCAAAAAGTTTGAATTTCTCACTTGCTGGGCAATTGACCAGTGCTGAGAAGTGACTAGAGGACTCAGTTCAACAGTTTGGGTGAGATGGCATCACATGGGCTCAAAGATCAGCATAAGTTGGAAGGAGCTTCCAACTATGTCATATGGAAGACCAAAATCTTCGTTGTTTTGGAGGAGTACGATATCGAAGCTTACATCAAGAGTGTTGTGGTTATTCTCGCAGACAATGATAAGAAAAAGAAGTACAAGGCCGAGCAGGGGTGAAGAGGTTCATACGTAATGGAGTTCGAGATCATGTGGTCTCACACTTGCAGGGAAAAGATAAAACCCGAGAGATGTGGGAACATTTGTCTTCACTGTATGAAGGCTCTTCTAAACAACGGAAGATGTACCTAGAACAAAAGTTGCAGGGGACTTTGATGCAGAATGGAGAAGGGGTTAACTCGTACCTTCAACGTCTTTAAGACACTAGAGACTAGCTTGTTGCAGTGGGGTCTACTCCTCAGTCTACCACGATGGTAAGGACGACACTGAATGGAGTTGGAAAGTCTTCATCCAAAGTATATTAGGTAGGGAAAGACTACCTTCATGGCAAGAGATGTGGGCAACCCTTCAACAGGAAGAATTAAGGAGGGATCTGGTTAAGGTCAACCTCAATGGCAGTAGTGGGAGTGGCACAAAGACCAAGGAGGAGGAGGAGAACGCAACTCTAGCATCAAAGGGACAATAGAAGCAGAAGTGGAAGAAGGACATTTCAAAGGTGAAATGTTTCAAATGTGGCAAGATGGGCCACTTTGCATCCCAATGTCCTTTGAAGCAAAAGGATAACGATGAGAAACATGATCCTAAGGATGCTCTAGAAAAAACTGACGAAGATGAGTTTTCCATGAGTGCCCACGCATCTCCAAGAGAGAAATGGGTCGATATTGAGTTGTAGTCAGGAGGACTACATGTGGGAAAGATCCTTGAGCAGTCCACCTCTTAGATCAATTCTTTGTTATGGAAGCTCGAGAATTAGTAGTAGCGAGATGGACTTAGTGTCAAATGATGCAGTGTATTGTTTGGAGAGACAGATGCAGTAACCTGAGACTAGGGACTGATCAGCGCAGAGCAAGGTTGGCAGCAGTTCAGATGGCACGGTGCAGAAGTCAGCAACAACGCAGAAGATTCAGAGGGTCAAAGACTAGTAGCAGTCAGATTCCAACATTCATGGTATTATGCTAAATACAATTAGTTCATAAATTTTGGATGCTTTTCCATTGCTGAGCAACAACAATTGCAAAATGATGTAGTGCAGAGCTAGCAGTGGCAGTGTTAGCAGCAGATGCGGAGGGAGTTATAGTATAGATGCGGGAGCAGTAGTGGCAGTGTCATGGGAAGCAGGACAGTAGCAGCAACAACATAGTGTTGGTGGCAACAACAGTGCAGAAAGGAGATGCTTCAAAAACAGAGCAGCATGCAGTTGGACATTGTTGTTCGAGTACATTCCTCGCTAAGAGGGAGTGTTAGTCTTTGGTAGCATCAGATGTTCTTTAGCCATGAAAATTGGTGGAGAGGCTAAGACACATGAGTTCTAAAGAACCCATAAACCGTTTGGTGAAATTCCACCCAGATTGTATTTTATTAAAATAATTAATATTTTTAATGGGGTTCCTAAGTCTAACTTAGGAAAATTAAAGTATTAATGAGTATTAATCAAAATATGGGGAAGAATGATCTAGAAGGCGGATCAAGTCAAGTTTTAATATTAGCCATTGATTAGAGACTTAATCTCGGTTGTTGAAGTCTCAACGAGAAAAGTATAAGAAGGAGGCTTGGGGTTCGTTTAGAAACACACACACAGAGAACAAATTGACCTAGAGTTCGATTTATGGGGCTAGGAAGCTGAGAAATCGAACTGAGTGATCATTCTGCAGTAGAGAGGCAGGGATAGTTCAGGAATACTGGATAGAAAGGTTGAAAGGCACTAGTGGAGGCAGCACAACAGCTAGAAGGACTGATGTTGGGCCAGTCTGGGCCAACACAGTCTTGATACAGAGCTAAAAGGGCCAGCACAAAAGTGACGTTGCCCTCACGCAGAAAGCCAAAAATTGTTAGGGAACTGTCGAAACAGCTGGGAAGGCTAACACAGGAGGCAGAAGAGACAACACAAAAGCTAGCATAGAGCCTATAAGGCTAACACAGGGCTAGTGCAAAGATAGCCGGTGTTAGCCAGTTTTGTTGTCAGATCAGCCAGATCAGCCGGAATCTGCTGGGTGAAGTGAGGTAAAACTCACTTAGTTTTCCGCCATTATATTTTCTCTGTCACTGGATTGCTGGGAGGGCATCTAGCATTGTATTCATAATTACTGCTTAATAATAGAAAACCCTCATAGCTCCTGCACCGTTTTTCCCACATTGGGTTTTTCTAGGGAATATTTTGTCCAAAAATAATTGTGTCCTATGTATCTTGTTCTTTGCTCAGTTTTTTGTTTAATGTAATCAAATTTAAATTAGTGTAGGCTGCAGAAGTAATTTACTTCAATATTCAGAAAATAACTTTATAATGTATTTTAAAATCAAGTAGGAGAAGTAAATTCAGTTTTGTTGCATTAGGGTTTCCTTGAGGATAGGAATTTTCACAGCTGCTTGAATCCTTATTCTCCATTTTTTTTCTCTTCTTTATCTCTACTAGTTGTTGAAAATAGCAACAAGAAATGCTAAAAATAGAAATACTAAAATTAGCATTGCTAAGGATAGCATTTCAGGATATTCCAATTTTAATTTGTCCTTGAATTAAAATTGAGAATTAAAATTCGAATTTAGTCTCACTGGCTATTTGAAAAATAATTAATTAATTCATCCTGAGTTAATTAGTTGGAGAAATTCAAACATGAAGTCTTTCTGAAGTCATGCAATAGTTATCCGTTTGATTGAAGAAGTTATCCCTTAATTAAGGAGATAAGGATGAGTTATATTTGAGTTGTAATTAGTTAGCTCAGTTAACTGAGTTAAGTCCAGTTAGATTAGTTCCAAACAGTTTGTGGAACTGATTGTGAGTTCAATCAGTTAATGCATGCATGCATGAGACTAGTGTACTCCAGATAATTCAATATTCTCTCATAAATAACTCTTGCATGTCAGTTCAGACAAAGACCTAGTTGAGACTAAAGACATGGACATTGTAATATTAGTTGGAGGAATTTTCCTATAAACGAAACTCATCCATGCAAAAGGAATAAGGTTCCTTGAGGATTGCGCAGTTTTACAGGGTGTGAGATTGGTGTGAGTGATCAATGTTACACTTGGTAGCAGTGGGATCACCAAGGATAAATAGTGCAAGGAAATAGGAGGCTTGGAGGGCAGAGGAGAAAGTTTGTGAGAATCCTTGTTTGCCTGTGAGCATCCATGAGGATTGCACTGAGCACTGGCTAGCTGTGAGAGCTAAGGCTTTGTATAATCTTGATGTATTTCCACCTTGTATGATAATACAAATAGCGGGGTTTTTAGCTGAGGCTTTCCCTAGAGTATTCTTTTGTGTTTCATGTGTGATTGATTCTTCTTCTCTGTTATATGTGTTCCGTTTGATCTTTCTCAAATTGATTCAGCTTCCACAAGTTTGATTGTAGAAGTAGATTAAGTGTTTTGCTTTAGTATATTGCATTATCAGGTTAATCTACGATGAGAATTTCTACATGGTATCGGAGCTAGTTGATCTGTAGAAAAATTCTACATGGTATCAGAGCCAAGTTTATCGGAGCAAAGGTGATCAAAGCGGAGAACAATATACAAATAAGGGAGAAGTTTGAAGTTCGAAGTTCTTGATTGCAAGTACAAAATCGATTTCTTATCACATCTCAAAGTTCACCAATGGCGTCCAATGGCTTGAGACTCAATTATGCCTTGGATGGTAGCTCGAATTACATAGCATGGAAGGATCACATGGAAGTGGTATTAGAAGACAATGGTTTGAAGAACTTCATTGATCAAGAAGTCCCCAAGCCAGCAACATCTAATGCCAAAGAATTAGCAGAATGGAAGAAATGTGTGGTGAAAGCGAGGAGGATTCTTCTGGAGGGATTTCGAGACCATATTGTCTCGAGTCTCCATGGGAAGGAGACTTCATTTTCAATGTTGAAGACATTGAAGGACCTATATCAGAATAACAGCAACCAAAGGAAGCTGGCGCTGAAGGACAAGCTTCGGAAAATCAAGTGTGAAAAGGGCGACACGATTTCCACATATCTGAACAAGCTCATCACCTGTAGAGATGAGCTTGGAAGTGTAGGAACCATGATAGCCAATGATGATATGGTGAGTCTTGCTCTCCTCAGTCTTCCTCAGAGCTGGCATAGCTACCAGGACTCAGTGAATGGAAGAGAGAAACTGCCAGATTAGGAACGACAAATGGTCGGATCTGATGCAGGAGGAGATTAGGGGGAGCACCAGAGATGGTTCTTCATCTAAGCACGATGATGAAGAAAATCAAGCCTTAGCTAGTAAGGCAAGGAAAAGGAAAGGGAAGCCTTCCCATTCCAAATTGTGTTCTTCTCATGGAGGGAAAAAGAATGACAAATCTAAAGTAAGATGCTTTAATTCTCAAGAGGTGGGCCATTATGCAACTAATTGTCCACTAAATAAATCCAAGAAGGGATCCTCCAAAGGATCAGAAGGTGAGGCACTGGCCTCTCAGTTCGAATTGGATTTCACCCTCATCACATGCATGGTGTCTTCGATGATGGGTTGTGGTTGGTTTCTTGATAGTGGAGCCTCATTCCACATGACCGATGATAAAAGTTTATTCAGTACCTTGGAGGATAAAGACCTCAAGATACTCATAGAGATGGGTGACGATGAAAAGCATAGTGTTTCAAGAGTGGGCACGGTTACTTTTCAGAGAGAGCATGGAGCTTCTATCACCTTGACAGATGTGAAGTATGTGCCTGGATTAAAGAAGAACTTGTTATCAATCACGATGTTGGAGGACAAAGGCTACGATGTTGTCTTCAGTAAGGGAAAGGTTTTCCTTAGACACATCACCACGGGACAGGTGAAACACATCGGTTCACAGGTACAAAACCTGTATGCTCTTGAGGTTCAAGATGCATGCAAAGCCTTGAGGAGCAAGGCCAATGTTAGAGACTTGGTGGTTGAGAGGGAGAGTAAATTACCTCTCAACATGCAACGCCAGAAGAAGTCTTAGATAATTGTGGAGGAGCCACAATTGAAGAAGTCAACCAAGGGATCACATGCAGCCATACCTCCAGGTGTGAGGTGGGGTGAGGTGAAGTGATAGTCCCATGAAGGTTGAAATAGGGGCAAGATCCTTGAGGTACCCAGCCTCTTTGATTAGACCTTGCTATGGGAGCCCGATGTGGAGTAGCAGGACTAACTGAGTGGGTAGAGACAAATGTGGATGGAGCGGCAGAGGGAGCTTCAGCATTAGAGGGTGTTTCTACCTCAACGGGGAGGTCAGTTGGGAGATCAGTTACTTACTTCTCAGTAACTGAGTTGCAGTGCAGCAGTGGGCAACACGATGGAACATGATGAGAGGAGGCATTGTGCGGATGCAGTGTTGGGAGATAGGACCGGAAGCAGCACGATGCAACATGATGAGAGAAGTGTTGCATGCAGAATATTTCAAAGGTTCAGGATCGGGATCGAGTTGAATTCCTTTCTTTTTAAGAGGGAGTGTTAAAAATAGCAACAAGAAATGCTAAAAATAGCATTGCTAAGGATAGCATTTCAGGATATTCCAATTTTATTTTGTCCTTGAATTAAAATTCGAATTTAGTCTCACCAGCTATTTGAAAAATAATTAATTAATTCATCCTGAGTTAATTAGTTGGAGACATTCAAACACGAAGTCTTTGTGAAGTCATGCAACAGTTTGTAGGAATTTACAGGGTAAGTTCCTCAGACAGAACACCAAAAGGACACCGCTCACAAACAGATCACAGATCAATACACCAGTATTTTGACGTGGTTAAAACCCTCAGAGAGGGAAACAGTCCACGACCTGCGCCAACGTGGCTACTACAGGCAATTAATTAATAAAAGAATGAAAATTTACATAAGCTTCTCTCATGCACGATGAACCTACAAATGACCCTCCATGCGCTTTAAATAGAATTCATGGACCAATCGGGTGTCAAGCCAC
>APFE030301262.1:28512-56156 GCA_000404065.3 Pinus taeda | reverse complement strand
TATATTCTTTATATGATAGTGGAAAAACCTGTGAGAAATTTATGAAACCAACGTTTTGGACTAGCTAGGTGAGTACATCATCAGGGCAATGAGATTTGTATTTTGAGATATATATTCTTTTCTATATGCATTTTAAATAATAATTATAAAAACCACTCAAGCAAAGTCTTTTGGGTGGCTATAAAGTTTTATGTAATTTTGTTGCATCTTAATTTTGCTCATATAATCTCTCTAGCTTCTATAAAAATAAGATATTCAAAAAAATATATATTATATAAAAGAAATGGTAGAATATTTCTAGTTATATATAATTATTTAATAAATTGGGCTAAACTATTAAGAGATAAAGGAGGAGATCATTATGAAAATTAAATGTGATATTAAAATAATATTATTTTGCCAATGGTTCTTAGCTAGAGATGTTGGGATTGTGGCTTGTCATCCCATCCGCCTAGGTTGACTTCTCAGGCATGCTTTAACTTATATTGATTAGGCTCGTGTAAGCTTCATAGTGAAGTTGGAAGTTAGTCAATTCACAAAATATAATGGAATAAAAGAGTTTGATCTTTGCTATATTAAAAGGGTGGAATATGGAAAAAGCTTTTTGTCAAATTATGTCTTATATATCATATAACATGACCATAGAAATCAAATATTAAAGAATTAGGTGTAATTTCATTCTTTTTTAAAATCAAATAGACCCTATAAATTTTAATGGATACTAATCATCATCAACATATTTCTTAATACTTAAATATATTAAATATCTTAAAAATAGATGTGAAATGTGAAATTCAACATTAGATTCTAGAGATTGTTAGCACTAGCACTATGTGAACTTGGTACCTCCAAACTATTGCTATATATTGGCAAATCAAAATAATAATGGAAAAGGTCTAAGTGGATGGGTGTGAAGAACAACAAAGGATTCTCCCACACTTAAATGAATTGCAACTCTAGCCTATGAAAATTTACATTCAGTTATCTCTAACAGTGAATAAAATGATTTATTTGGAGTTCTCTAGTTTGGGGGAAGACACTTTCTACCATAATCCTATCTAGGTGGTCTCCCCCCATTTGAAGGTTCATGATTTTATTTTCCATTTTTTTCTTTTAGATCAATAGTCGACATGGTCCACATGGTAGTAGTAGGCTTATTAGCCTTAGCATTTCATTATTCTCTATCTCGATTTTTAATTTGTATAACTATGTTATCAAATTTGGACTTATTATCTAGTCCAAAGCCAAATTCCTATGATAATAGTGTAGTTTCAGTGACACACTTAGGCATAAGTAAGACTCATCCTATGTCTTTTAAATTTACCATAGCTTACATAAAATTTAACCTAGCTTACAAAAGGAAAAAAATAAAATCTCTCAAATTAGATATCCTTTGTTGGGCCTATGAAGTTAGTTTTTGTTGATATATATATATTCATTTCTATATGCATTTTAAAATCTCTCAAATTAGATATCCTTTATTGGGCCTATGAAGTTAGTTTTTGTTGATATATATATATTAATATATATATAATATATATATATATATATTCTTTATATGATAGTGGAAAAACCTGTGAGAAATTTATGAAACCAACGTTTTGGACTAGCTAGGTGAGTACATCATCAGGGCAATGAGATTTGTATTTTGAGATATATATTCTTTTCTATATGCATTTTAAATAATAATTATAAAAACCACTCAAGCAAAGTCTTTTGGGTGGCTATAAAGTTTTATGTAATTTTGTTGCATCTTAATTTTGCTCATATAATCTCTCTAGCTTCTATAAAAATAAATAGATAATTCAAAAAAATATATATTATATAAAAGAAATGGTAGAATATTTCTAGTTATATATAATTATTTAATAAATTGGGCTAAACTATTAAGAGATAAAGGAGGAGATCGTTATGCAAATTAAATGTGATTAAAATAATATTATTTTGCCAATGGTTCTTAGCTAGAGATGTTGGGATTGTGGCTTGTCATCCCATCCACCTAGGTTGACTTCTCAGACATGCTTTAGCTTATATTTATTAGGCTCGAGTAAGCTTCATAGTGAAGGTTGAAGTTAGTCAATTCACAAAATATAATGGAATAAAAGAGTGTGATCTTTGTTATATTGAAAGGGTGGAAGATGGAAAAACCTTTTTGTCAAATTATGTCTTATATATCATATAACATGACCATAGAAATCAAATATTAAAGAATTAGGTGTAATTTCATTCTTTTTTAAAATCAAATAAACCCTATAAATTTTAATGGATACT
This sequence comes from Pinus taeda, assembly GCA_000404065.3. Taxonomy (NCBI): domain Eukaryota; kingdom Viridiplantae; phylum Streptophyta; class Pinopsida; order Pinales; family Pinaceae; genus Pinus; species Pinus taeda. Next base: position 53,885 of record APFE030301262.1, on the reverse strand, counting down.
AATCATCATCAACATATTTCTTTATACTTAAATATATTAAATATCTACTTCCACCTTATTTATTTTTCCACATCATATCAAAATAACATTTAAATATAACGCTTAACATATTAACAATCATCCCACAAGGGAGGGGGCATAATAGGTTACGGTTGAGTAAGATACTAGCACTAAACAACAACAACGAAAATAAATTTAATAAAATTGGAAAAATAAATTTAATAAAATTGGAATAAAATAAAATGAAGTAATTTAATGTGGTTATAGTAAAATATTTTTTTTCATTATTTTTATTATTTAGTAAGAGTGAAAACTTGTTTTTTCATAAATTATTACTGAATAATTTTACATTTAGTAATTATTAATCCATTTAACTTTAAAATAATATTAATAATAATAATGATTATTAATTTAACAATTAAATTCCTAATAAATTTTCTATATATTATTTATATATATACTTTTTCTTAATCCAATTTTATGTATTTATAACTTAATCATTTTATCCACTTAGAAAAAATATAAAATAATATAAAATAAAGTGTAAAACCATGGCAAGACATAAAACAAGTGTGAATAGAAAAAATATAACGTAACGAAGCTAGTGTCCATATATTAAAAAAATCAACTATTTAACTAAATAATTCAAAATAGTCCATATATTAAAAAAAGCGACTATGTAACTAAATAATTCAAGATTTGTAAATAATTCAAGGTTTATGTAACTAAATAATTCAAGATTTTTTTTAATGCACGAATAAGCTTATGCTATTAGGGAAATTATTTAAGATATATAGGATATATCCTGAATGGAGAAATAAATTTAGAGTTTATTTGAGAGATTATAGTTTATTTGAGAGATTATAATTTGGAAAAATTGCATAAAGAATACAAGAAAAAATTATGCTTACTAAATAAATAAACATATATTATACTATAATACTTTTAAAAGGTTTAAAAAGTAAAAATGGGTAAATATATTTTAGAAGAGTGGAAATAAAGTGGTCTAACCTTAAGCTATTAGATATTTATGTTTATTTAGTAAATAGATATATATTATAGTATATGTAGATAAGTAACAAAGTTACATTTATTGAATAAATAAACATATATTATACTATAATACTTAAAAAAGTTAAAAAATAAAAATAGGTAAATATTTTAGAATTGTTATGTTTACGGAATAATAAAATATATTATCTATAATAATTTAAAAAGTTTAAAAGTGAAAATAGTTAAATATATTTTAGAACTGAGGAAAATAAAAGTGCGCTAGATACTTATGGTTATTAATAAATAGATATATATTATACTATATGTGGATAAGAAACAAAGTTATGTTTATTGAATAAACATATATTATACTTATATTTTAGGATTGTTGAAATAAAGTGGGGCTTTCAAACTGTGACATATTGAATAAATAAACATATATTGAATAAACTGGAGCTGTCAAATTGAGCAATATGTTGTTTGAATAAATAAACATATATTAGATTATAATATTTAAAAAAGGTCTAAAAGTAAAAATAGGTAAATACATTATAATTGTAAAGGTTTAAAAGTAAAAATAGGTAAATATATTTTATATTGTAGAGGTTTAAAAGTAAAAATAGGCAATTACATTTTAGATTGTAGAAATAATGTGGAGGTTTCAAACTATATATTAGACTATAATATTTAAAAAATGTTTAAAAGTAAAAATAGGTAAATACATTTTAGATTGTAGAGATTTAAAAATAAAAATAGGTAAATATATTTTAGATTGTAAAAATAAAGTGTTTTTTGGTGGAGTGATTCAAAAATTTTGAAAAATATGAAAACATTTAAATCATGCAGTTCTGCTACAATGGTTTGACAAAAAGTAATTAGGCCGATAGGCTTTCCTATGCCTCAACTTCTTCGTCAACACTTTTACCTTGCTCCATTTGATTAGGTGACACACTTTTTCTAAATATCGATTGAGTTGCCTTCTTTTCACCTCCGAATTCTGCTATGCATTGAAAGAAAATCGATTGAATTCCTCTGTCCTATACGTGGCCCGAGCAGGCTGTTCGGCCTCATCTACTCCACTTGGAAACCCCGCCCTCATTGATGGTGCAACTCATCTCCCGCGATCCGATGATGGCACTCTTCTCAGGGTTTACCTCTTCTCGACAGTGTCATGGGTTTGACCTCATTTGTTGGGCAGCTCTCCTGCGGAACCTACACTAGTTTGACCCTTCCTTCAACAGCTCCAGTATTCTGGATGCTCAGATTTGCATTGATGTTGCCGAGGGTCAAGGTCTGGCAGTGGTAAAGTCTTTCCAGGTAAGGTCTGGCAGTGGTAAAGTCTTTCCAGGTAATTTTGTGTTTGCATAATGTTACATGCCTACCTTCCTTATCATGCATAGCTGAAAGCGTTATATGTTTACCAGATTGTTCTAATCATATTTTTTACGTGTGGGTTTATGCACCTCGTAGGATGTTCCAGGTATGGCTTTGGCTCTTAGTTATATTAGTAGGAGTGGCGCTCCTTGTTGGGTATTTTTGCAATGGGAAAATACCAAAACCAAACATTAACTGAACACAGAGTCAATGCTCTGTTTTCCTCTACTCCAGGATCTTTTGTGCATAGGGAAGCCTTAAAAAAAAATTATTGAACAGAGTATTTCACCACCATAAAATGATTTCTATTCATTAAAACAAATTCACTGAGACATATTCATCCTCTTTCACTCAGAGGGATTCACCAAAACATTACAAAAGAAATTACTCTGTCTCCTTTGAAATTTTACACCACTGTGTGTAAAAATTTCATTTACATTCACTGCTGTGTGAAAACAAAAATTACAGGGATTTACAGATTTACCTTTTCACTGCTGTGTGAAACAATTCATGGTTTTGAAACAAAACTACCCCTGGTTTTCTTCATTCACTTCTCCTACTTTTCCTGCACTGCTGTGCATTGTTTTCATTTCTTACATTACAAAAAAGGATTTTTACGCTGTTGCATTTCATACAAATTCAAAACAAACTCTGTCACATTTCCTTTTTACGACCTGTGTGGTTTTTCATTCTCGTTTTTCATTCTCGTTGCTGCGAACAGACTCTTCACCTCCCCGTGTGGTTTTTCATTCTCGTTTTTCATTCTCGTTGCTGCGAACAGACTCTTCACCTCCCCGTGTGCGATACACAACTTAGAAGTCAACACACATACGTTACGTATACCATACAATTCATATGCAATTTAATAAAACATACATACCGTCTTACGCCCATACCTCCGTATAAATTAAATGTTACTTGCCGTAGAAAAAACATTAAATACTTTACCAAAAACCATGTCATATCATAATCATAGGGTATGGATAATTATCTTACTCCACGCTGCATTTATTTTTAACAGGCCCTGTATACCTTCCTCGCGATCGGACAACGGAGAGCATTCCCTTTGATCGAACGAATATCGGATGGGGGCTTTTGACCGACATTTATCGTCCGATAAATGTCAGAGGGTGATGTCACCCCAATCCACGTATCTGCTCCAAATTGCATTGGAGTCCCTTGCACGGAAACCACTTTATGCCGAAGAGTGGTGCGATGACTTACCGCCGGTTTCAGGTGTGGTTTCGGGGGCTGTTTTCCTGCTACGTGATGGCGGATTCGGAAGTTGACAGGCTGTCGTCGCTGTTCCCTGCGCGGCAGTTGGAATTAATATTCCAACACTCCCCTTTAATTTCAACTGCTGGGCATTCGGTCATACCCAGACACTTCCTCACATAGAGGGATTCACCAACTGCTTATGATGAAGTTCCACAAACAACAAAATAGTCTTCCTCTTAATAGAGGGATTAACCTGAAACTGGGCTTAAGAGCACCATCCTCATGACAGAGGGATTCACCTGTGACTATGCTGAAAGCATCATCCTCTTGATAGAGGGATTTACCATGTGTATGCTAAAAACCATCTTCCTCTTGACAGAGGGATTTACCAGTGATTATGCTAAAAAGCATCATCCTCTTGATAGAGGGATTTACCATGACACTGTGCTGAAAAGCACTTTCCTCTTTAACAGAGGGATACACTGAGAACTTCACTTCCTCTCACGGAGGGATTACTACCAAACACTGCTTTAGATGCAGTTTCAAAACAAAACATTCATTGCACTGTTGTGCATACTCATTACATTGTTCTTTTATGCTGCTGCATATTCTTTGCTGCACTATTGTGCCATCTTCTTTGTTGCGTCTACCCCACACTGTTGTGTCTACACTTGCTGTTGTGTTGCTGCACTTCACTTACATTTCTTTGCAAACTTTGCATTGCTGTGCATTCTTCAAAGACAGAATACTTTGTCTTTTCTGGAACAATTACTCTGTCCCACATTACAAATTTACACTGCTGTGTGTAAACATTTCTTACATTCACTGCTGATGCATATGTTGCATTTCAATTCAATGAACAACACATTCACTATACTTACATTTACTGCTGTAAAGGAAAAAAATTATTTTACATCTGCTGCTGTCCATTACCTTTCATTTCTTCAACAAAAACTTCATGCTGCTGCATTTTCTTATTTGCATTGTTGTGTAAAAACACATTTCTTCACTCTCTCATAGTTCTGGTTTCATTTTCTTCACACTACTGTGCTTCTCCTTCTTGCCATCACACTGCTGCTTTTTCTTATGCACTGTTGTCCATACCCATAACCATAGACTCTGTCATCCCTGGGTTTTTATTTGCTGCTGCGTTGCCTCTGCAATTTGCACTGTGGCTGCCTTTGTTTCATCATACTGCTGTGTGCCCATACACTAACTCTTTACTCTCCATTACTTGCACATAGAGAGAAATCATCCTCACGTTGTTTTCGCTGCATTCTCCACACAACAAAAAATAACACGAGCTGTTGCCTTTTCTTTTTACACCCTTGCTTCACACAATCTTAGTCTTCATTCATTTTTTTTACACAATGCACTGTTGTGCAGTTCCTTTCATTTTTCTGCTGCCACACATTATCATTCACCCATGTGCATTAAAAATATGTTGTCCCTGTTTCTCTTTATGCATTTCTTTGCATGCTGCATTGCATATGAAGAAAAACATTACATTTTTTACTGTTGTGTATTGTACTCACTCTGACGTGAGTATGTTCTCTCACATTACATAGAAGGAAACTACCTTCCATTGTTGTTCATTTCAATGCATGTGCTCCATAACAAAAATTCAAAAAAACTGTTGTTTTATGTTCTATTTTCCCACTGCTGTGAGGGTCTCCATGCTTTGCATACTTTTCTTATTGCGTTGCTGCACTTCACATTTGAGCACTGCCCCTTTTTCTTCTTTGCTTTTATGGCAGATTTAACTTCATATTTTTCCCTTATAAAAGGTCTTCATCAAAGAGTGACTGTTAAGACAGTTCAACAACAAAAAATTACAAGCTCTCCTTTAATGTGTGCTTGTCTTCTTTTGGCAGACTCTTCTAAAAACAAATTTAGATCCACTGGGGAGTTCAAGGGATTTTCAGATTGCCTTTCCTTCCTTCTCCATACTTGTGTAACTTTCTTCTTTTGCATGGGTCTAGCTTGTGTAAGAGCCGATGTCAAGTTACAATCTCGTGCCATATGCCCAATGTCATGACACTTCAAACATTCAACATTTTTCATGAATAAAAATTCATGATTTCTTCTTGTGAAATTATTTCTTGGAGATTGTCGGGGACCACAACATCTATCTCCATGAAATGCTCTACAGTCTTTTAACATATGACCAAAGTTTGAGCAAGAATAACAATAACCAAAAAATGAACTTTGGTACCTGAGAGATGGAGGTTTCCTTGATGTACTTCTGAAGCCTTGCTACCTTGAGATCCTTTGATGATCACCTTTGCCTCTTGCCTTTTTGCCATTAGCTACATTTCTTCTTGGAGCTGGTTTTCTACTTGGAGCAGGACTTCTTCTATTGCAGCCTTCATTTTTCTCCTTGCCTTTGCTGGAACTAGGAGCATCACCATTTCTTTCTGGATTCTTCACATCTTCTTTGCTTAAAGCATTTTCATCCTTGTTTTAGGATTCACCTACATACCCAAGTCCTGATTTATCAGATGGAGATCTGTGATAGCTGAGCATGTCATCAAAAGCTTGAGACCTCTTCATGATCTTGTTCATCCCTTCAACTTTCTTCCTCAGGAGGACAATCTCTTCTTCCAATATTTCACACTCATCATTCTTCTTTGCAAGTTGTTCCTCAGTTTCTTCCTTGCTACGAGTAGCTTCAGCTGCTGCTATTTTAAGAGGGATTATATCTGGCTTCATTTTGGAGATTTCTGCTTGACTGCTCTCCATTTTCTTTTCAACTTCTTGTGCCTGTTTCTTGGCTTCTTGTGCCTGCTTCTTGGCTTCTTGTAGCTCAGACTTAAGGGAGGATACCTCTACCTTGTACTGTCCAATCTCTTCTACAAGTTTGTTCACTCTCTTGTGCCTTTGTTCAAGTTGATTTGACAAGGCATCTTCCTACTTCTTTGCTTTATTCAACTGATTTGTCATGGATATGACTTCTTCATGATGCTTCCTTCTGCTTTCATCAAGTTCCTTCTTAAGCTTGGCAAGCTCTTCATCCCTTTCTTGCACTTGAAGCTTGATGAGGTCAACCTTCTCATTTTCAGCTTCTATGATGGGTTCAGAATTTCCTTCTTGATTCATGGTCATGGTCAGTGCTCCCTTTGCATGAAGGTCATGAAGTCTGTCCCATATATCCTTTGCTGATGAATATTTTCCTAGATTCTTCTTTACAGAATCAGGCAGCCCATCCAAGATTGTCTTTGCTGCTTTTGCATTGTACTCCTTGGATTCTCCATCCATCTTGCTATCATCAATCACTGACTCCCAAATTTCAATGCCTTCAGACTGTAAGAAGGTCCTCAGTTTTTATTTCCCATATATCAAAGTTCCCTCCAAACTTTAAAGCCTCAAATAGAATGCTTTCAAATAGATTGTCTTCTATTTTAATAGTAGAGGGAGACACAACCTTAGGGGATTTGGACACTTTCTTCTTTGACCTTGCCATTCTTAACTATTTTTAAAATCCCTGACTGTGTTTTTAAAATGATTCACTGTTTCTTTAACAGCAACTCAAAAACTTGAGAAATACCTGAATCCCTTTGGCTGAACTTCACACAGCTGGAGAAGCTTTACTGCTGCTGCAACAAGGGTCTTTCCTTCAGCTTCTTTGACACTTCAAAGAGCCTAAGCCTGCTCTGTCACCATCAAAGAGCCTGGACTAGCTCTGATACCACTATTGGGTATTTTTGCAATGGGAAAATACCAAAACCAAACATTAACTGAACACAGAGGCAATGCTCTGTTACCTTTGATCCAGGATCTTTTTGCACAGAGGACCCTTTTAAAAAAAAACTGAGAACAGAGTATTTCACCACCATAAAAGATCTCTATTCATTAAAATAAAATGACTGATATACATTCATCCTCTTTGCTGAGAGGGATTTACGAAAAACAACATTCAACCAAAACTCTGTTTTCACCTGAGAATTTACTGAGACATATTCATCCTCTTTCACTCAGAGGGATTCACCAAAACATTACAAAAGAAATTACTCTGTCTCCTTTGAAAATTTTACAAAACCACTGTGGTACAAAATTTCATTTACATTCACTGCTGTGTGAAAACAAAAATTACAGGGATTTACACATTTACCTTTTCACTGCTGTGTGAAACAATTCATGGTTTCACATACTTGCCCATGGTTTTTCTTCTTTCACTTCTTCTTCTCCTCTCCCGTACTGCTGTGCGTTCTCTGCATTTCTTACATTAAAAATTTAATGTGCTGGCATTTTTATCATTTCTTCACAAAACATTTCAACCCAAAAATATTCACACACACTCTTGTCTGTTCTCTGGTTTTTATTCGTTGTTGCGAATACAATACACTAATAAAGAACTCTGCTGCATAAAACCCCTTCGTCTTCGTTCGCTGCTGCGAATCCTTTGCAATACTCAGTTGCTGCAGACCCTTGTTATTTTTCCCGTATGTAATTTCACACTACACACATTGGATTACAATCCATTGTTTTACATTGGCTGCTGCAAGCCCAATTATCTCCTTCCTGTGTGCGATGTTGTATGTCTCAAAATGGAGTCAACGCACATACAATATCTATGCGCAAATAATAATAATAAAACTTACATCACATTTTCGCCCATACTCAATAAATATTACGGGCCGTAAAACTTTAAAAACATTACCAAAAACATGTCATTGCATTTAACATAAGGTATGGGTTATGGTAATACAACCATGCTGCATTAATTTATTAACAGGCCCGTATGTACTTTGGAGAGCTTTAAACGGCGGAGACCTTTCCTGGAAATCGAGCGGCGGAGGACATTCCATTTAATCGGACGCATATCGGGCGGGGTGAGCTGACCGACATTTATCGTCCGGTAAATGTCAGGTGCTGATGTCATGGCAATCCACGTGCCTCCTCCAAAACGCGTCGGAGCACCTTCGTACGGAAACCATTTTTGCCAAAGAGCGGTGTGATGGCTTCCCAGCGGTTTATGGTTTTCTGTTGGGTGGTTTCGGCGTATTGACTGCTGACCCGCGCGCCTTAACTACTGGCCCGCGCACAGGGGAAATTATAAATACGTGACCGGGTGGCTTTCGCTTTCGACGCTTCCCTCACCATCCGCATCCGAAATCAAGAAAATATATGAATAACATTGTGGGATCCTTGGAATCAGATTCATAAATTGAGAGGGAAGGGACTGTCTTTCGTATAGACCTTTAAGAACAACATCCATATAAAATACTTCGTTTATCTCAATATATGATGGCGCTCTTTCAGAGGTATTGAAATTCAAGCCTTTGGGAGGCAGCATATTAGGGTTAATATCTTGCCAATGCCATTCATTAATATCTGCTCCACTTCCTGAAAGTTTCCATATCCTATCATACTTCCATGAAAATTCGTTATCTCGCTGGCATATGTAAATATCTCCCATACAATTGGAGACGACAACATTTCGCCCCACTCTTGGGAAGGAAGGCAGTTTCCTCAAAATAACATTGAACTCTCTTAAATTGAGCATCCACACATGGTACACTTCATGCTCCACAGTTTGCTCTTCTGTTTGAAAGCCTGGGATTATAGCATATACGCGTTCACCGTCGCACACAAACTTTATTACATATTTTGGTAAAAAATGGGCCAGAGGTAGGGGGAGCATGCTTGTGATACCAACAAAGGGATTCCACGCCCACAGGCTCATATCTTCCTCCCAAGGGCTTTTAGGGTTCGGGGAAAAAGTGCGAGATACACAGAATCGAGATACAATGAATCCTCGAGAGGAGAGGATAGTATTTGGGCTGTAAAGTTGATCACAGGTTAACAATTAGTGGCTTGTCATCGCATTAGCCCACGATTGACTCAACAAGTTCAAGACCGGTCGCTGATCCCATGCCAAATTCCGTGACAATCCAGGAATGATTCCCATCAATACAATATCGTCGTTCAGGCCACTTGCTAAATGTGTTTCTGTAAGATCACAAAATAGATTAAGCAAAGAAACATTAAAAAGCTACAATTGAATTTGAGTGCTACAATTAATGTCAATAGTTGTGTCACTTACGTGAGTTGGATGTCTCAAATGTCGTATCCAAAACAGTATGCTTCTCAGTATTTCTAATATTCTCCCCTGAGAACACCATCTTTCATTCCGGGTCAAGACAATCGTTTCAATCTGTTCAGTGGGATATCTGGCAGCTCACAGTTCTTAAGTTTCATCTATGAATCTTACCTTACCTTTTAATATGTACCTTTTAATATGTATGTGTGTAAATATTTGAATATCATGATGGGATGTGTTAGGTTAAATACAACGCCCTCTTTGTCTTAGGCCTACGCAAAGTTTGGTCGGTTGGAAATTAGTTCTCTTTATTAGATAATTTTTCAATATTCTTTAGAATTATTTTTAACGGCTTTAGTTTCCCTTCTTGAGATGTTACATACAAGCTCAATGCATGCCTCCCACTTCAAAACTCCATATTCTCACAGAACAAGAAATAGTTTTTTTTAGTCTTTCTAAAACGTGGTTATAAGTGGAAAAAAATATATTAAGGGTTACATTAGCTTGGTAATTTGAATTGCCATTGTCACTTTATATCATAAGGCTGGTGATTTGAATTGACATTGTGACTTTATAACATAATATACTTTGTGTTGGGATAGTTTATATAATTATGGAGTGATAAAAAGAATATAAATATAATTGTAATAATTTGAAGTTTAATTATTTAAATAATTAAATTTTAATTTTAGATATTTTATTTTTATGAATTTAGTAAAAGTGTAAATATGCGAATATGGGAAATATGACCTATTAGAATAGGAAGAGATATTGGACTTTAGAAGTTAAAACCAAAACTCACATCATTGTGTATGTACATGTATGCTAATTTAATGGCAAATCATTCAAGTTTATCGGGTTACTTAACATGGCCTAACATGGTATCATAACCAAGTTTAGCTAATTTTTACCCTCTTAGTAACTCTTCACTATGGATTTAGTGCCATCGGGACTTGAACATAACAAATTCACTTACATCTGTGTATGAGTATCTATTTCCTATTCTCTCTCTCAAAAGGTTCCCTGCATTCATTTCCCAATTTTCCTTGGTAGCTACCATCATTGGGATTTGCTTCTCCACCATTCTTTAACATTGCCTCTTTCTAGCATAGCCAAATTGTTTCTAAGGAGGAGCAAAGGTGGTGGGGGCCATGGATGTGTTGCATGCATGTTGAAAAGTTCTACAAAGTGCCCATTTGCTCTTTACATTCCATAGAATCAATCAGAGCAATTCCTTAATGCCCACAAAGTGTTTTCAGATGGAAGAAGTCCTAGAATATTGTTGTAGACATTGAGGGCCTTGCATAACCCTAGTCAAAGGAGGAAGAAAGAGGAAGTTTGCATCAATAACTTTTGTAAATGTTGTTTTACACTAAAAAAAAAATTAATGAATTTAAAATCCATGATGGATTTGAATATGTCATGGGTGTTGCCTCTACTTCTTAGCTTTAATATGGAATTCGCAATAATTATTTTCTTTAGAGCAACAAGTTGCTAAACCTTTCATTTAGGAGCCTTTGCATATATATTTTATGGTCTTGGTATCTACATTGGGAATAATATTTTCTTTAGCGTAATTACATGAAATATGATGTTCCTCATTCACATTCTCTAGCAAGTTCAATTTTCTCATATGTTTGACGGAAAAGTAGAAATAACAAAAGCATATAAAAACATAATTGTGATGACTGGAGTAGAGGAGGAAATATTGTTGAATTTGGAAGGAACATTTTCTCATGCTCTACTGTTCATTGAAAATCAATAATGTAAAGTGGATGCTTTGGGTTGGTGAATTTTTATGTGTAATATATGTGAAAAAATGTTGTCCATCTCATGCTCCAAGAAATAAGACTCCTTATGAAATATGGTATGGTCACATTCCTTTAGTAAGGCATGTCACGGTTTCTGGTTCCACCTTATATGTCTTATTCCCACGGAAAAAAGAAGAAATAATATCGCGAGGAGTTTCAAATGCTTCTTCTTCGGGCACTCATATACCACCAAGGCATATTGTATTTATGATTAAACAAGAATTTTACTTTGTCTGGGTATTTGATTTTTCTTTAATCCTCCAAGACTAACAAAAATGTTGAGCAATGGATTTATTGTTTGTATATATTCAATCATGCAAGAACATGTCATATATTTCATAATGAGATTCCACATCTTGAAGCGTGGTCCATTTCTTGAATAAACATATGGAATCTCCTTTTAAAGCATTTTCTCCCCCTCATCAAGTCTTGGCCACTTATTTAGTTTAGGAATATGATTTTAGTGATATCATCTAAAGGATCAAAAAAATAAACCTTGGTGCATCCCCATCTTAATCAATAGAGTAACCTATGGTGGTTTTGATCTTGTACATATTAGATGCTTACCTTGACAAGCACAAAGAAAAGCTCATGGAAAAAGGATTTTCACAAAAGGTGTTGGTTATGAAGATATGTTTCCCCCACAATAAAATTGGTAATATTACAAACTCTATTTCCGTTGGTAGCTCAGAATGGACATAAATTTCATGAAAATGGATGTGAATACTACTTTCATGGGTGGTGACTTGAAACAAAATTTCTTCACAACTCAAACACAATTTTTTTTTTTGTAAAGGGAATAGAACAAAAAAGATTGTTAACACTCAAATCCATATATGAGCTAAAACAACCATCTTGAGCCTTGTATGAAAATTTAATCGAGCATCTTTTGATATTAAATTTCAAACATTTTACTCTTGATGATGTGACTCTATTTTTCAAGAATGTTCTAATAAATGTCATATATCTTGTGGTTTATGTAGATGATCTATAAATAATAGGGAACAATGAAAACTATATTGCTTCCATAAATAAAGAATTGATAAAAGGATATGGGATGATATATTTGGGATGCCTTCACTACTACTTAGGCATTAAAGTGGCCTAACATCTAAAGTATATATTCCATTCTCAAAGAAGGTAAATTGGAAAATTGTTGAACATATTTTACATGTGTGAACACAATCCATTATCTATTTTTATGGAATAGAATATGAAGCTAACATCAAAATAAGAGAATGAATTTGACGATGCAACTAAGTATTGATAGCTTACAAGGGGTATTATCTACCTCACAACTACCAGATGAGATATTTCATTTGTTATTGGAATTGTTTATATGTTTATGCAAAATCCATGTGAATGAAATTGTTCTATTTCAAAAGGACTTCTAAAGTTCTTGAAAATAACTCAACATTTTGGACTCAAGAATTGGCAAATGGATGAATTCATATTGATTGGCTATTATATTTTAGGCATTGATGGAGACAAGAAAAATGGAGTATTTACCTCACACGTCTGACTAGTCATGAATCCAAGTAAGTACCAGAATATATATCTCCTGAAATTATTAAATATTTCATTGTCTAAATTTCCACACAAGAAGATATAGCAAAAATACTAACTTCACCTATTCTAAAATTTATTTCATGATCGTTCACAAACCCTAAATTCCATAGGGTATGGCTCCAAAGTATAGTGACCCAAATTCTGAAAATGAAACAAGTTATTCCTCAATATTTCTTCTTAATATGGTCCAAGTTTCACTTCATGAAGCTTTACAAAAAAAACAAGTTACAATACAAATGCCAAATTGGCCTATTTGAGTCTAAATTATAAAGTATAGAGGAGCCCTCGTGTCCTCGGGAAAATCTCTAAAAATAAAGCTAACCAAGACGTGTACCTTGGACCATATGTTCATCATGCTTTCCTTGACATTATCCAAGTTTCATGGTTTGAAGCCTCACATATACATAATATATATAATATAATTATATATTATATAATATATATATATATATATATATATATTATTAATATATATATAATATATAATTTTGAATTAAGTTTTTCAAGATTGAAATTAAGAGCATTGAGAAACCCTAACTTCAATGGACCATGACTCTGAAAATATAGTGAACCGAGATGTGAAATTTAAACTAGATATTTTTTGAGATGTCTGTCAATCTTCTCTAGATTTCACCATTTGAAACATCCCCAAAAGAAATTTATAGTGAAAATGGCACAATCACCAATTTGGAGCAGCAAAACCCTAGGATCAATAGCTCTCGTACTAATTATCATTATCCTTGGGCCTTAAAAATGATAAGAAACCAATAATTACAGACCACTTCGTGGGGGAAACCTCTTTTTATAATAAATACAATGAAGTAACAAATATTTGATGATCCTAAGACTAGGTCTCATTCGCTTATATATAGGAGACAAAGAACATAATTATAATAAAATGAGATTATGATGGGTTCTAGCCTACATAACAATAGAACAATAGAAATGTAATTACTCAATATATAAAGCTTATTAATAAGTTATTGAATTTACATGGGGCATATATAAAACTTAATAATTGACACCTTTGTTTGCGGAGTAATTAATTTTTCTATAAAATATATAGATATAATAAAATTTCAAACTAATAAATAAAACCCTTTTATTTATAACAACAATAATCCCTCTCATCAAATACAGTCTTTAAAAATGATTAAAAAAACCATATTTATATATGTATGTGTGTGTGTGTGCATATATATATATATATATATATATATATATATATATATATATATATATATATATATATATATATATATATATATATATATATATATATATTAGATTTTAATATTACGTTATGTCAAAGCCAGCTCACAAAAGATAGATAAACGCCTTAAAATTCATCCTCTTCGAGGGGGAAACCTCCTTTACATTACATAAATGAACAATTTTGGATGATACAAATGAAAATACCTCCTTTCTATATAAAGGAGTCTAAGGGGCCATAATATAATCAGAGTCGACATAACAATTATAATGTAAGGGCACAATAATAACAATAGTGGGCTTCTATGGGGCACAATAGTAACAATATGGGGACTACATGGGTACAACAATATAATAAGGGGGTTGTACTAATATAATTAAGGGGCTACACTAGTAGCATAGGGGCCTAACATGCCCCTCTCCTTCAAAAAGTGTTGTCCTCAATGCTTGAGTAGTTCTTGATGCCTCTGTATAAAATTTTTGTCCTTCCACGTGAAACCTTCAACAGGTAAGTTCTTCCATTTGATGAGATGCTTTGAAATTGATCGATTTCGTAGCTGTCGACTTCTCAGTTCTATAAATGCTTCAAGTTCCAATATGATTTTTCCTTCCTTGTCAAGTTCTGGCAATATTGTTGGAACTGGGATATTCAACAACTTTTGAATGAGTTCCCACCCTGCTTCACCATTCTTCCATTCATACCTTCCTTTTTTTATCAAATTTGGTTGGATAATTGTACCGACCTCTACCATTTCTGCAACCATATGTTCAATTTCACTCCTTTGGGCATATAGATATCTATAAGGATTGACGTTTGGAGGAACACATCCTGGAATAAAATGAATAGCATGATCATGATCACGAATATGTGGGAGACCTTTGGGAGTCTCAAATACCTTGGAATGATTGTCCAAGACTTTTTCGAGATATGGAGAAATACATGATTTTGATATGCGAACGGTTAGCGAACATAATTGTGAAATTACACCTTGTTGTTCTTTCTTTAGAAGCTTTGTCATTCCGTTAGAGTTGATTATCTTTCCTGGTTTCCCTGTGATACCCCTTAATTCAACTTCCTTTCCTTCCGAAGAAAATTTCATAAAATTTCTTGAAAATTAAAAGCTATTGTACCTAAGGATTGTAGCCATTAGACTCCTGGTACAACCTCAGCACCACCCATTGGAACGGAAAACATTGGGCAATTCAATACATATTCTCCCATGGATAGCTTGATATTATGGCACTTTCCAGAATTACAATTGTCACTTGACATTCTGGTGCTGGATCTAGGAAACAATTCAAGTCCTTGGCTATATTACAATTAATAAAATTATGGGTACTACCCGAATCAATCAATACTATTACCTTTTTCTTCTTGATATTTCCTTCTATATTTATAGTTTGAGGAGTGGTAATTCGAACGAATGCATTACAGGATATGTTCGGACTCATTTCCTCTTTCTCTGGGGTTGGTTCCTAGTGAGTGTCCTTTTCTTTTGATGTTTCTTGATACTTTTCTTCCTAATATTTCACTGTTTGAACCTTCTTCCTCTTGATATGTCCTTCAATCTTAAGAGTTTTGGGAGTGGCAATTTCTTCCAATGCTTTACAAGATATGGTTGGATTCATGTCTTGACGCTCGATGTGATCTTTCACTTCTTGAACATTTTTCTTCTTGATATGTCCTATCTTGATAGTTTGAGGAGTGGTAATTCTGGCCAATGCATTACAAGATATGGTTGGATTCATTTCTTCTTTCTCGATGTGATCTTTCACTTCTTGAACCTTTTTCTTCTTGATATGTGCTTCTATCTTGAGAGTTTGAGGAGTGGTAATTCTTGCCAATGCTTTACAAGATATGGTCTGATTCATTTCTTCTTTCTCTAGGGTTGTGTCCTGGCACATATCCTCTTCTTTTTTTATCCTTTTCTTCCTCGTCTTCGTACTCTATGTAAAATAATTTCTTCTCAGCACACTTATGACCTTTAGTGTATTTGCTATCATAATTATAACAAATCCCTTTTTTTCTTTTTTCTTCCAATTGTTGTGGTGTAACCCCTGTAGGTTGTGGAAGGCTAGGAGAAACAACACTTCCATTATTATAGTTCTGAGGGGTGGACTTCCTTGTTGCCATAATTTTACTTTCCACTTTGTAACAAAGCCCTTTTTCTCTTCCCAATTGTTGTGGTGTTTATCTAAAGAAGGTGTTTCTCTTTCTATCCTCATAATGTGCTATTATTTCCTCTGTGAAAATTGACCATGTAACAAGTTGTTTACGAGAACAAAGCCCTTTATACCATAAAAATTGATCTGTTTCTAAATATGAAGATGCAATACATACCTTTTGTAACAATGGTACACCATGTAGATCAAAATATTTCTCCATCTTAAGTATCCAATTTACCAGATCCTTGCCATCAAACTTCCTCATATTGCCTTTTCTTTATTTTAGGGGCTCGATCTTGAAACGAATATAACTCTGTAATTTCGGCTCTTCTAGTTCTGAAATTGTGACCTGCATTAGCTCTCTGTGTCCTCTTTCTAATGCCACCAATCTGATCGAATTTAGATTCTCCAAGAAAGAGTTATGTACAATCTCCTAAGATGACCTGATTATATACCTTTTCAGAAGAGCGAACTTGTATGAAGTTCCACGTGTCACTGTTTTGACCTTAGGATCTGAAAAATATACACAGGAAACTAAAGTCCATCCTCTTTCTGTAACTTCTAATGAAATTTCAATCTCATTCTCAAAACAAAAGTTATGACTATTTTCCCTAGGTCACCTGTTTGGAATGTAATTCGGGAGTCTGCAAAAAGGCCAACTTATTCAGATCATATCTCCACAAATATAGAACGAAAAGCTCTGAAATTTGGACCCAAGGTTCAAAACGATTTCAACCCAAATTTTTTTTTTAGCGTCTGAAACATCGTAGAAAAAAAAGTTATAGCGCAAATTCCACGATGACCCGTTTGGAGCAGTGAAACCCTAGAATCCAAAGCTCTCATACCAAATGTTATGAAACGAGCTCACAGAAGATAGAAAAGATAGATGAATGCCTTAGAATTCAGGCTCTCCGAGGGGTAAACTTCCTTTACATTACATAAATGAAAAATTTGGGATGATACAAATGAAAATGCCTCCTTTCTATATATAGGAGTCTAAGGGGTCATAATATAATCAGAGCCGACATAACAATAATAATGTAAGGGCACAATAATCACAAGAGTGGGCCTCTATGGGGCACAATAGTAACAATATCGGGACTGCATTGGTACAACAATATAATAAGGGGGTTGTACTAAAAGACACATTCATATGTGAATTTGGAGCTTTTTTTTAAATATATTTTTACTTCAAGAAGGTGCAAACCATTTTCAAGGACTTAAAACTCAATGTTATTTTCAAAAACAAATTCTAGGTCAAGTAGGTACAAATCATGTGATTATGATTCGTCATAAATATTCTTATTCTTTGAAATGGTTAATGTAACAATTTGTTGCAAAAAATTATATATCCTATGCAAAAGACAAAACAGGTCTCCATAGCAGAGATGAAACAACAAACTTATGCGTTAAAGAATACAAGAGACTTTAAACTCGCTAAATACTCCAAAAGGGAGAAATATCATAATCAAAATAGCAAAATAAAAAACATATGTTTTCCTAATACTGAGTATCAAGTCATCATTGGCATGCAAACCATGACTCTCTATCAATCACATCTCCTTAACTCTACTTTCTTTTTTAAAAGTTTTATTAATGAATGCTTTTTTATTTGATGAGACTCAATTTTATGTAATGCATTTTTCATCATTTTTCTTCCCAATGTGTTTCATAATAATTTATCATTGTTGAATTATTAAATTAACCTGTCTTAGAAATTAGTTGCGGTTACATTTTACAACTTGCATGTTATTGTAAATCTCATTAATGTTTCAATTAAATTTAATTGGATGTAACTTACATGGAAATATTGCATACCTTTGTATGAGTTATCGCGGTTGTTTCGCATTATCGGCTTGCTCAAAGTTGAGTTTCAAGTGAAATAAATACGTTTTTTTAAGTGTTTGGTTTTAAGTGTGCCAAAAGAAATAGGCACTTTTTTTTGGATTGAAATGTTTATGATGTATGAATTTTGCTCATTAAGATATATATGGTGAGTAAATAAAATTTGTTTTTATAAAGTAATATTTTAAAAAATATATGAACTGTTATTAAAAGACACATTCATATGTGAATTTGGAGCTTTTTTTAAAATATATTTTGACTTCAAGAAGGTGCAAACCATTTTCAAGGACTTAAAACTCAATGTTATTTTCAAAAACAAATTCTAGGTCAAGTAGGTACAAATCATGTGATTATGATTCGTCATAAATATTCTTATTCTTTGAAATGGTTAATGTAACAATTTGTTGCAAAAAATTATATATCCTATTCACCTTACAAAATATGTTTCCATAGTCAGAGATGCAAGGAGAAGGTTATGTGTTGAAGAATTCAAGTGACTTGAAGACTCTCTCTATACTCCAACATTGATTAATATCATTATTCAAAATATCAAAATATAGAACATATGTTTTCCTAATACTTTGTATCAAGTCATCATTTTCATTTTGAAACCAATGCCTCTCTATCTATCACATCTCCTTAACTTTACGAGCTCTAACAAATGTTTTCCATTAAATCCCTTTGATCTTTCATTCCATAAACTTATAGGTTTTATTTTGAATTTCAACTCTTTCATAAAATAGTTTCTTTAATATTTGAATTATTTATTTTAAATAAATATTTCATAAAGTAAAAATAAACATTTCATCAATATTTCCAGTAGTAATATTTTCCTAATTTTGATCACCTTTAATTAGAAAGCCCATGTTTCACGATAAAATCAACTTGACTTTTATCTAAAATCACAAAAGTAGTAATATTTTCCTAATGGTGATCAACTTTAATTAGAAAGCCCATATTTCACTATGAGATCAACTTTTACTTTTATCTAAAATCACAAAATCAAATCTCATTTATTTGTTGTGCCACTCTATTACAAGAAACACAAGTTGAAAAGTTTTCTAGGTAGTTCAATTAAACGCTCCTTAAAAATAGACCGCTTGTGCTATAGTGGAATGATTATAACTCTAGGCTCAATTGTTCCTTGATTTCCACATCAAGCCTCCCTTATCTTGTGCCATTAAACATTCAAAACATGAATTAAGAAATTGTCTCATTTCAAAATCATAGTTCATTTTTAAATTTCTATTATGAAGAAATTAGTCTCTACAAAAAAAATATTGGTCTTCTATTTTATTATTGAAATTGGTGTTCAAAGAAGGTAGATTGAAAAATTATTATAAAAAAAAAAACATAGAGGTTTGTAAAAAATCAAAATTTAAATGTGGGAAAAAAGTTTTTTGATTTTATTGGATGCTTTACGAGCGTGAACATATTATGTGATTTCTACAATGTACTAGTTTGATATAGATTTTCATTTTATTAGAGAAAAATATTTAAGAG
Organism: Pinus taeda; assembly: GCA_000404065.3. Lineage (NCBI taxonomy): Eukaryota > Viridiplantae > Streptophyta > Pinopsida > Pinales > Pinaceae > Pinus > Pinus taeda. The sequence goes on along the minus strand of APFE030301262.1, from coordinate 34,151 downwards.
AGATACATTTATTGAACAATAATATGGTCTTTAAGTAAGGCACAGTATGATCCATGTGGATATCAACGACCATCTACCTCTTCCACTAGATAAACTAGGTTCTCCATCTCTATAGTTTTAATAAGATTTTCTAGGTCCTAAAATTTCTTAGGGCCATCTTTAACAAATAAGGATGTATCCATTCAAACTCATAATAGATATTGTACAACATGAATTTACCAAAGACTTACACAACTAATGATATAATTCAATACTCATTTAATCATTTAAAGCTAGTAAGAAATCATATTTCTTTCCTATCATGAAAATCAAACGGAATTAATATGCAGTATATTGATGTCCATTCTAAGCATGAACATTGGAGATTCTCTTTTTAAACCATATAGTATGAGTGCTCATTGTGAGGCCATTACATCATAAAATAATCAAATTATATTGAGTTTCATTTCAATTACCCAAAATTGAAAGTAAATTATGCAATTACCAACTAAATGTATATCAAATTACATATGCATAATATAGTTTAAAGAACTAAGTATAATTTTTGTATTCAACAATATATTTAAATATGTACATATATTCTAAACTATGTGTTTTATTCATATATCACAAAATGGTGCACCACTTGGATAATACAAATAAAAAACTAACAGCTAGAATATAAAATGGTTTCACAAGTACTTTTACAAACTTATGCTCAAAGTACAAAATTAAAATGTACAAAAATCGAGTAACTATATTTTTTTATCACTACCAAACACTTATGAAAAGTTACCCTTCCTCTTCTATATCCTGAAGAAGTTCAAAATTGCCTACCTCAAATATAAATTTTCATTTCTAAATTCAAAATATGCAATATAATTTATAATTTTCAATCATGAAAAAAATATGACTTTTTATAGTATAATTAAATATAATAAGACTCTCAATCTTACTGAATTCCAAAGTAAAACTATCCATATATAATCCTATCTTTGAGCTAGAATATTTAATGGAAGAATCCTTCCATGATATATCATAAAGAAAAAGTAAAAGAAAGGTAGTTAAAATGTTAAACCACTCCTTTCATATGTTTTTCTATAATGCATGTATTCTATTGATAGTTGATGCACTAACCAATTAAAGTTGCCTAAAAAATAAAATATGAGAAAGAATGAATTAAAATAATCTTATCAACTAGCCATATTAGAGCTTTACAAAGATTTGATTCACATCGGATGTCATTACATACTCATTATCAAACCATAAAAAAGAAAAGTTACAAACTATAGAAAGGAAAAGTTGCATGCCCTCTTGCCATTATATTAAATCATTCGATGAATTTTATATATATTAATTAGAAAAAATAATTGTAAAACAAAACTACTTTAACTATTAAAATATATAAGCAGGGGTGGACGGAGGAGGAGAATTTCTCATTAAATTGATGGAATTATTAAAATTAAGTATGCTTGGGGGTTGGAAAAAAAGAAGCAATCTCACTGAGATGTACGGCCTCTTTCAGGGACTGTGCATAGGCAAAGACAAAGGTATCAATCACATTGTCATTCTTGGTGATTCTCTAGTCCTAATCCAATATCTAATTAAGAAAATATGTCCAAGAGACAACTCTTTAGCTCAGGTTCTTGGAAGAATCAAGAGCCTTCTTGACTCCTTCTAATCAAATCATCTTTATAATATCTATAGAGTTCACAATGTGGAAGTTGATTTGCAAGGAAATAAAGCTTGTACCTTGGATGAGGCCAAGCTTATGATAAATGAAATGTATGCTTCATATTATATTCCCTAAAGGATTCATGGTTTACCCTAAGTTTTTTAATTTTATTTTCTCCCTTCCCTTTACCCCCTTCCCTCTTACCCCCACCTCCCCTCCTTCCACATCCCTTATATATTATCTCCATCCCCTCCCTTTACCCATACTCCTCTATGGGTTGTCCTCTCCTCTTCATTATGACCTTCTCTGATTCCTCGATTTCATGGCTTATTTCACGTATGAATTACGTGGTGCTCCTTCTAGTGAGTCACCATGCATTTCATATCCCTCCTAACTCACATCTATGGTATTTCATCTCCAACATTCCCAGTTTAGTTGAGCATAGTCACTCGGAAAATTTGAACACAGCCACCCAACCTAGAATGGTCTTCCACCAGTTCACCCACTAGCTCAGAGTTCTTGCCATTGATCAAGTACTTCTATTTATCTCTTCAATGGGTATTTAATTCCCTCTTTCATAATATGGTTTCCTTTAGAAGCATCCCCCTTTTAGGTGGATGTTTTTTATCCATTTGTCTATGACTTTAATGGAAAGGCTTGTCTTTCTCTCCTACAAAGCTTTTCCCATAAAATCTTATCTTTCTCTCATGCAAGGCTTTCATGTTAAATTTAGCATCGTTTTACACCTAAGAAATATATTGGATATTTATCTCACAATCCATTAAGCTTTATCTACAATTTATGATGAAAGAATTATCCCTTCCCATTCACCATCGGGATTTGGCAAGAATCTCATCTCTTGATGTCTCACTTTTAAGTGACTAATTATTTTATTTATTTCATAAAGTATTTACTTTTCTTGTTACATATCATACCTATCTTTTCTCATCTTTGGTTAGCAAAGTTTTACATACAATGGTGGGGTGTTACATACTCCCTCTCTTAAATTTACACATCCTGAGTGTAATACTACATCTTCATGACCTTAACATGTGATGGAGATCTTCCAATAGAAATATATCGGTTACAAAGGAGTTATGAGAGTACATCTACAATTTTTGTTTCAACCACCAATACGCTCATCTTTGTTTCATCCTTCCACCACCAATACTCTCATAAGCTCTAAAAGTATGACCACATTAATTTCCACCTAATAAAATATTACAAATAATTATAAACAACAAAAATGCAAATTTATAACTATTAAACCTTCACCCACATTTACCCTTAAAATTGTTTTCAATATCATTAAATTCTCCAATCTCATATAAGTAAATCTCATTATCATTATAATTATAATGATCATAAAACAAAATACATTAAAAATAAAATAATCAAATAACAAATTACTAAACAAATTCAACTAAATATATTAAAATTAATTTTTTCAAAAAAGCAATATTATATTTATAATGGATAATTTATCAAAACTTTAACATTATTTTAATAAATAATAATAATAAAAAATATTATAATATTATTAATTAAAACTTAAAATTATTATGGTCGTCCTCAGTGGGTCCAAAATACTTAAATCTTTCAAAATAATACATGTTTTTCAAATTCTTAATTTTATTTTTTTTAATAAAACTTTGCCCAAAAAAAAATCTCATCATATACAACGATCATAATATCTTCACCGCTTTCAAATATAGACCCAAATTGAGCCACTTTGGTTGTGGAGATCTCATTCAAAATCTCAATGTTCATCAACAAACTTTCTACCTTTTAATTGGTACACATAGATTGCCCCAAAATGAGCCACGTTGCCCATGCCTATGTTATCTACCGTGTTTTTCCACGTCCCTAAATCGAGCCTATATTGTTTTTTCCATTTAGTGCACGGAAAGACTTGGATGGCCCTGGCGATACGTGGGTTACCCCTACGAAATTCAGGGTTGTTGTGACCCTCCGCGTCGTCCTCCAACTCATCAGCCCAACCCTCCACAAAATCAACAAAGTCGCCCTCTTCCACGATTCTTGTTTTCTCGTTATCCAACTCTGCCTTTAATAGGTGTACTCCACCATTTACCGCTCCATCATTTACCGCGTGATGAACTCCAAAGCAATACAGCTCTCGATACGTGACCGGGTGGCTTTCGCTTTCGACGCTTCCCTCACAATCCGCATCCGGAATCAAGAAAATATATGAAGCACATTGTGGGATCCTTGGAATCGGATTCAGAAATTGATAGGGAAGGGACTGTCTTTCGTATAGACACTTAAGAACAACATCCATATAAAATACTTCGTTTATCTCAATATATGATGGCGCTCTATCAGAGGTATTGAAATTCAAGCGTTTGGGAGGCGGCATATTAGGGTTAATATCTTGCCAATGCCATTCATTATTATCTACTCCACTTCCTGAAAGTTTCCATATCCTATCAGACTTCCGTGAAAATTCGTTATCTCGCTGGCATATGTAAATATCTCCCACACAATTGGAGACGTCAACATTTCGCCCCACTCTTGGCAAGGAAGGCAGTTTCCTCCAAATAACATTGAACTCTCTTAAATTGAGCGTCCACACATGGTACACTTCATGCTCCACGGTTTGCTCTTCTATTTGAAAGCCTGGGATTATAGCATATATGCGTTCACCGTCGCACACAAACTTTATTGTTGAAATTATAATTTCCCCTGTGCGCGCGGGTCAGCAGTTAAGGCATGCGGGAAACCACAGCTGCAAATTAGAAACCGGCCGCCTGAAAGCTATCGCACCAGCTCTCCAGCGATGGAATATTCCGACGAGGGGCTCCCATGAAATATGGTGCAGTCACGTGGATTGCCGTGACATCATCCCCTGACATTTATCGGACGATAAATGTCGGTCAACTCACCCCGTTCGATATCTGTCCGATCAAGATGCATGCTCTCCGCCGTCCGATTCAATGGAAAGTTCTCCGCCTTTTAAATTCTGCAAAGTGCATACGGGGGCCTGTTAAAAATTAAATACAGCATGGACCACACGATATGGACCATACCTTATATTAATACATGTTTGGTAATGTGTTCAATGTTTTCAATACGGGGCATTAATACGGAGTATGGGTGGTAAAACATAATGTAAGTTTTTCTTTATTTTATTATTGGGCATATGTCTTAAAAAAGGCGTTGACTCCATTTGAGTCATATATTGAAATTACACACGGGGAGGAGATGTATTGGGCTCGCAGCAGCCAATGAAAAACCCAAGGATTGTAATTCTGTGTGTCATGTGAAAACACACGGTGAAAATAAAACAGAGGGTCTGCAGCACAGAAAATGTGAAGTGTGAAAACGCACACGGGGAGGTAAAAATAATATGAGTTCGCAGCAGCGAATGAGGACCTGTGAACATACATTGTAATGCAAGGGAATGCACAGGAGAGTGCATGAATATTTTTGTGGGTTGAAATGTAGTGTGAGGAGATGGTGAAAAACGCAGCAGGCGTAAAGTTTTTTTTAAGTGAAATGTAAGAAATGAAGAGGAACGCACAGAAGTGCATGAATTTTCTTTTTGGTTTGTAATGTAAAAAGAAAATGCAGCAGCAGTGTAAAACCATTTTTGTCTTGGTAATGTAAAAAAAATGCATAGCAGTGCAGGAGAAGGCAGAGAAGTGAAAGAAGAAAAACCATGGGCAAGTATGTGAAACCATGAATTGTTTCACACAACAGTGAATAGGTAAATGTGTAAATCCCTGTGATTTTTGTTTTCACACAGCAGTGAATGTAAATGAAATTTTTACACACAGTGGTGTAAAATTTCAAAGGAGACAGAGCAATTTCTTTTGTAATTTTTTGGTGAATCCCTCTGAGTGAAAGAGGATGAATATGTCTCAGTAAATTCTCAGGTGAAAACAGAGTTTTGGTTGAATGTTGTTTTTGGTAAATCCCTCTCAGCAAAGAAGATGAATATGTATTAGTGTTTTTATTTTAATGG
>APFE030301248.1:158431-177107 GCA_000404065.3 Pinus taeda | reverse complement strand
GTGCACACACTGGAAATGTCTATGATAATACCAAGAATATCAACAATGGAGTCGACGTTTGTTTTTCTGATATCATTGATTGATTTTATATTGAATTGCACCGTTGGATTATTTTTTTTTGTTGACAACATGTTCTATGGTAGATGTTACATTCAACAAAATTTCTGAGTCATTGTTCAAGTGGTTGTATTGCTTATTAGCCATTTTCACATTCCCTTTAGAGACAATGTAGACATTTCCATGTTGGATTTTGTCGAAAAAATAATCAGCAACATTGTTGAGACAAGTAATATGTATTTCTCCACCCTCTGTATCGAACAAGTCAAAACCAAACACTTTACTAGGTCCGTATTGATAATGAAATTTTCAAAGAGCTGTTTTCCTTTGGATGTATCCTTTTATGCACCAATTTGAGTGGTAAGGGTTTAGCGATTTCATGGGAATTTGAACTAGCAGAACGATGGGGTTGGAGTAGTTGGAAGAGGGCATTGTCTTTTTGATAAAGGATCTGGGTTCGATGAGGAAGGAGTGTTTTCATCAGATGTGATTGGGATAAAAATAGTTTTTGGATTTCCAATTAAGGGTGCAAATGAAGTAGAAATTTCGAAGTATATTAGCTTTATAGACCTACACGACAAATGAGAGTCATAGGAATAATTGTTAGAGGTGGAAGTGTTATCGATAAAAATGTTAAATTTGAAATAAGAAATTTATAACAAATCTACATTGATGGACCAATAGCTGAAGTAGTCCAACTTTTAACATTTATAACAGAACCCTTTTGTAGCAAGCTTGTTGCTACAAGGTCATTGAAATATTTTGAAAGAATAATGTGTTTCTTATGTGTTCCGTCTGAGAATGCAGTATGATATCGTGGAGTTGAATTTTTCATTGATTGTATAGGTTCAAGTTCAACAATTTGTAGGTATGGTTGAATATGAGTTGATACAGATAGCACTGAGAAAATTGCATTGTCAGCAAGGTTTGTTGTCATTTTCTGGAAGTAGAGATGACAAAATAAGTATTGTACAAAGCAAAACCCAAAAATGTTGTTTTCTTCGCATAAGATGTTTAACATTCATTACATTCCTATAACAGTACATGAAAATATATGAACTAAAAGGAAAGAAGCATGTTCAATTTGTTTCTAAATGAGTGGTTATCTAAGCTTGTAAACATAATAATAAAGATATTTATTACAACAACTTCTATATGATCATTCTTTTTGAAACATAGTTAAAACTGTAAATTAACAATTTCAGAAACCTACGCATGTTAGAAACAATCAGATAGGTGTAACATACTTAATACTATAAACTGTAAATTTCATAAACCTACCAACATTTAATGCATACCAACATTTCCTTTTTAGTAGAAGTAAGATTCGTGCCAAATGCATGGTGTTTCAATTTTCTGTACTCTACAATTTAATTATTAAGTTATCGAAGACAATTTGCCAATTATTATGTAGCAGACAAAGATATTGCCTGGACGAAATGTCATTGAATATTTTAACAAAAAAAATGTGTACAAATATTTATAGGCACACTCCTTATACCTCAAGTTTTTTAGTTTCAGCTTTAGCTTTTGAAGTCTGTAGATTTATCCAAGCGTCAATTCTTTCTTCTTCTCGTTGATATCTGAAATTTACAGACAAAGAATAATTATGAAGAATAAGTGTAGAGTGATAGTTTAGGAATAATATAATCATATTATATTGTGAAGTATTGAAGAAACCATGCTCAAAACAGTACAAATATTGGCCCATAGGTCCTCATTGCCTTTGATCCTTAGTTAAACATTCCCATATTAGTTGTGAAGCTAGTAAAGAATTTAGAAGATCTACTAAAACCATAAGCTGGAAACATGAAAATCCTCTTAGGTAAGGAAGTCCCTTCTGAGCCTTAAAGAATTAGGTAAGGAAGTGGCCTGAAATAGCTAATATGCAGTAATATGACTTTGCTAATCTACTAAAGATTTGCCAAACCATATGCCTAACTTTTGAGAGACACTTTGTGTAATTGTTAACATTGAGTGGGAAGAAACCAAGTTATATTTCCTTGGAATATTGTTTGTAAACCTATAATCAAAAATACCTCTGTTTCTAAAATATTTGAATGATACAAATTCCGCCCTACATTAAGATGCATGTAAATGATGAATTTTGTAATGGCTAGAAAGAAAGAACTGAACTCAATTAATGAGCATGGGTTAACAACTACCCTGCTGGTGCTTTTTGTTAAAAAAATACAGGATAATATTAAATGAATAATTGTAGCATATTGAAGAATAGTATAGATGAAGAAGTAGCATATTGAAGAGCATATTAACGAATAGTATAGATGAAAAAGATCTGACATACCTGATCTAGATTTTGGATACTCTAGAACTATTTACTTTACCCTTTCGTTCGATACATGAAATCTTGCTTATTGGTGGCAAATTCTTTGATTTTAGCTGTAAAAGTTATAAGATTTAAATCTCTTCAACATGTTACTGGGTATCTATATCACTCAATGCAGAGTTAAGGTTTATAACCACTCACTTATGGATCAAAAGCATGACGAATTAGTAAAATCTTAGCTGTTGGATGTAAGAAACAGGATTCAAGTCTATTCTACATGTTAATTATATGTTGGAATCATTGTTGTCCCAGGAAATCATCATGATCTATCTAAGCAGTCTAAAATATGGCTTCCAAAGTATAATCCAGATGGTCCTATTACTGTCGAAGAACATGTTAAAAATTCATGTTATCTCTAAAGTTAGGTGCAGTACAAGACAAAGACCAAGTTTGGAAATTGTTTCCTTTTACTTTTGAAGGAAAATAAACTGGCTGGTATTTTACCATAGCTTATGGCACTATTAGCACTTGGGAATCCTTTGAAAAATTATTTATCAAAAAATATGGAGAGGATAAAATCAAGGCAGCCTTAGTTGTTGAATTATCAAATATCAAAATGAATTCAGGAGAATCAATCAAATATTATAATTAAATATATTTTTCTATCCTTAACACAATCCCTGCAACTTCCAAGCAAGGTGATGATGTGTTGAATAAAGTCTGTACTACGACTCTTCCTTCTAATATCACATTTGTTTTTATTAGAGAAGAAAAGACCACATTAGCCCTAAACATGGAAGAAGCCTTAAATGTTGAAAAAAATATTAAATATTGTTGCTAAACATGTATTAGGACAAGAAAGAAATAAAACAATGTCTTCTTATAAAAAGCCTTCAACTAGTAAAATACTTGATGACAAAAAAGAAAAATGCAATATCGATTTAGACTTTATTCAAAAGGTAATAAAAAAAATGTCTAATGAGATAACAAATGTGAATAATGTCCTTTCTGAAACTCCTATGATAAAAAGACCTTGGAGACCTTTTAGAAGAAATCCACCCCCCAATCCTAATCAAAATGTGCTTGAAGAATTCAACATTTATGATTATTCTCATGATGATGATTAGGTTTAGAGCAATAAGATCATTACCATCTATAGCATTAAAGTTTCTCATGTATTGTATCATAAGTTGATTCTTTTGAAGATGTAATCATGTAGCCAATGGTGCATTAACTATGCTTTCCTCGAAACAGTATCATCATTATTCACTTTTCAATCCAATCTTATATGTACAATGTTGTGAGTTTTAATCATGTATTCAAACTTGAATCTTTTCACTATAACTAGACTGGTGATTTCAACATCCTCCCTTTGGTAGGACATTTGTTACACCTAATATATCAATATTATAGTTGTTTCTTCTTGACAATTGTAATGGGATTTTGTATTTTGATTTTTGAATTGCTAATAATACATTCTCAAGTGCCTACGAATTCTCGATTTAGAAAATTTGCAAAGCATGTGCTAGCAAGGATTCCACATAGAGATTTAGTTGAGTCCCATCATGAAGAAATTGTTCACCTTTATAGACTTGGATAGGATTATGTATCATAACCAGTCATTAAAGTCTCTAAAATTATTTATTTATTGAACTAAATTAGGCTTAGATAATGCATCATTTCCTTAAACTACTATTTTCTCATGTAGCCAACTCTAGTTTGATCTTGTGTTCCCTAAATGATTTGATTTCATAGAAATCGATCTTTCCAACAATTAATTTGTTGTCTTCACTTATACAAAAGTACTATGGGAACCAATATTTGTAATGTATGAGAACATACCATGCAAGAAAATGATGAGAGTGTTCGTTGAACTTCACAATTGCTTCAAACTTGATATCTATATTTAGCAAGAAACTTTTTACATATTTAGGTCCCATTTTGTGATATGCATTTCTAATCGAGGGTCAAAATATGTGTATATTATATCTACATTAAGCAATGTTGCTTCACAAAATTTAATCGCTTTGTGTCACTTATTAAGGTGATCCCATTGAGGTTTCCTCAAATACCATATTCATCAACATAAGCAACATAGTCATAGTTGTTAGTAATAAAAAGGCTTCCTATTGCACAATAAACTTTATTGTGTCATGATACATATAATAGTTCATTAATGTGCCCCCTTGATCTGGATTGGATCATTATATTTTTTTTCATGCACCTCAATGCTTTCAGAGTGGAAAGGTCGAGGAATCAACTCATAGGACCATTTACCCATTGGGACCTAGTTTGGTAAATTGGGGTTTGAAACCTTCCATGAGCATTTTGAGGCATCAAATGACATTTTTTGGGGGTAAAAATTTGCCTCTTTGGCACCACACCTTTTTTTTTCCTTTTTTCTACACATAGAGACTTTTCCAACAACACAAGAATTACACCAATCAGAGTTTGCATGCGAAATCTATGCCACTCAGAAGTAAACCTCCCTGTTTTCACCACCATAATTCAAGAGGATGCCACATCGCCCCCCCATAATTCATGGAAAAGAGGCTAACCATATGATTATGATGAAGAAGACTCTAGAAGATTCTATATTGTAACTTTGGTTAAGAATTGAGGTAGTCACACCTGACTACTAGTAGGCTATCATGATGTATTATAATTGGGCCACAAGGAGGAAAAGGGTTCCACTCTTTCAAGTGCATTTGTTCCATAGTTGAGATGGATAGGAGATAGAGCACACAGAGTGTATTTTTGCATTGTAGTAACCTACAGGCCACGGGCCATACTTCTTTACACTTACATTAATTTTTTATTTAGAGAAATAAAGCAGATCAACCTCACCTTCCAACTAGGTTTTTCCATGAGGGCTTCACTCAATGAACCCCTGGCATAACACATGCATTCGTGGCATACTAAAAAATACCCTTAATTTGACTACATATTGAAAAACACCTTTAAAAATCACATTATTAACCGCTTAACAATATGAACCCAATACACCTTCCCAATTTAAAATACCCCTACTTTCACTAGATATTGTAGGTATCCATTTTTTCACTAACATTTTTTATACCCCTTTATATTTTTTCATTAACTTTGATCTCAGTTTTTTATACCCTTGCCAATATAAAAACCCTTTTCCCTTATATGCTCAATATATTATCTCATTTTTTTCTCAGTATATATCCCCCAATATGAATGCACATGGTACGGTATTACTCCCCCAGTGAAGCCCTCATGGATTTTCCTCCCGAAAGGGTTTCCTAGGTCATATCTTGTGTCAAATGTGTGTGTGAGCCTTTATTTAATTGTTCTCTATTTTTTGCATAATTTTAGCTCGCATGAACATGTTATTAACCATAATCTACAAATCTTTAAATCTAAAGAGAAATAAAATTGCAATAGTGTAGATTTTGGATTTTTAAGTATAACTTTATCAGATCTATTGTGATGAAATGTCCAGTGCAATACACATGGCAATTTACAGATCACCTCTCTCATGTGGATGAATTGTGCAATGATGCTCTAGATTATTAACAATCACAAAACTTTAACAAACACAAGTTTTAAAAAACCATTCATTCAAATCAACAAATACCCTTTATGGATAATGATTTTATTGTTTAGCCCATCAAAGTGTGCATACCCACCTGCTCTCTAAATTTGAACTCATGATGGAAACAAATGTTGTTAATCATTTTCCCTAGCCACACATCTCACTCATATTGTGTTGTAGAGTGAACCTTGCTTCTCTAGGTGCAATAATACCATTGACTCAATTTATTTGATACAAAAGAGGCAAAACGATACCAACATACAAAATCTCATTTCTGAGAATGCTCAAATTCCAATTTCATGAGTGACCCTTGTCACCTTAACATAGATATAAAAAATTAGAAAAAATAGGAGCACAAATATGAAGCCATTTGTACTTGAAATGTTGCCAAACATAAATTTATAATAAAAGGGAATGCATGTTTTCTTCCCCATGGCTCATATATTTTTTACTAGTTCACCAATTTATTGACTTAATGACACCTCAAATGTATAGAAGACTTGACCATATTATAACTAGAATTCACTCCATAAGCAGAGATCCAAAGCACCAAGCAGAAGATTTTCATAGCATACATCGAAGAAACTAGAATTAAAGGACATGATTGAATATAAGTGTTGGAGCACAATCCTTTATACCCTTGAGTCCATCTCCTTCAAGGAAGACATTAGTATCATAGCCATAGAGAACTTGTGGTGAAGTTTCAAATTCTTTATTTTCATTCTTGACCGCTACATTATAAATACGTAATTTTCAGAATTAGGTTTAAAAAAGCATATCACATTGAACACTATATGAAAACTTTAATATAAATTTGGTGAATATGGCTAATTTGTATAAAACACCCATCCATCTTGGAGATTATTGAATGAAAATGTGTCCAAGAACACAAAATGTGCAATGTACTACACCTACACATCTAGATAACAATAACAATAATGAATTTTCAAAAGCATCCAAAAAATGGTAAAAAATTCTTTACTAAGCCAACATAACAATAATTCCAAATGGTTTCTAGGTAAGGAATAACCCACATATATATTTTAGCATAATAGCAATATGAAAGAGAGATGATTTATAAATAACCAACAATTACATAGTAATGGGGCTCAAATTTAGTTGCAATGATCCTTTTTATAATACAATAATATCACATTACAATGTCAATAATACAACTATGCCAAGATTCACCACAAGTTCTTAGGAGCTATTTAAGCTATTTATGTTGGTGCCTACAATGATTATGCCATACATGCATTGATATTAAACCGATATATTTTCGATGACAAAAGCATACATGAACACAAAATATGTACAAAGATGATAATAGTGAAACTAAACTATCAAAATATGTGTAATTTAACATAGACAAACAATGTACCCAAACTTATGTGAGAGAGAGAAAAAAAGAGAGATTAATTTTCCTAATTAAAACATTGCATTGGCACAAAATTACAAGATTCAAAAGAAAGACATTGGAAGGGGAGCTTGAAATATAGAGATTCTAAAAAATCAATATGAAAACATATTTTCCATCTTCTTTCAATAACCTTTCAATAATCATAGGACTTTGAAAAATGTTCAAAAAAAAATTGTTTTCAACATAAGAGGGTTATAATGCTCCCTCAAAGGGAAAATTCTTTTATCGCAACCACATAGGTTATGGGAAATCATCCTTGTACTGATCCTATTGTATCTTTCTGGGAAATCATTCTTGTACTGATCCTGAGAAATCATCCTTGTATTAATCCTATTATATCCTTCAAATTTGTTATAATTATTTTGGCTCTAAAGTTAAAACAATATTTAAATTTACTAAACTAGTAACTCTAAGGAGTACATTACACATATTTACACATCAATACAATAAAAAATAATCTTATCACCTCCTACATTTAGAATGAATTTAACCATGATTCTGTACCATTAACTTCACCTCAAGTGTGATCCCACTCCATTAACTCGAGAGGCATTTGATTTCTAAATGAGAAGTTTAAACATTTATTCATACAAACTTAATAATTTAAATATATAAAAAAAATCATACTTTTATAATCATTTACAATTGTATAAAGCAATGGTGGGTTCTAGGCTACTAAGAACTTGCTAAGGGCTTGTTTTCATATAATTTTTGTATCTTTGTTATAAACAAGGTGGGTTGCGAGCAACAAGTCCCTGCCCAAGGGAATGATGCCAAGCGTAAAGGTTGTCAATTGTTTCATCCAAACAATGAGCATATGAAACAAGAGCAGGGATGGGAAAGATAATTGCACATTTCCAAGCTAAATAGTGAACATTGGAATAGTTTCGATACAAAACACAGTTCAAATTGCTTGACAATGTTACCTATTAGTTGTCTTCCATAAAACTAGAACTATCTGAGGTAGAGGATTGCAATATGGGCACATAATAAGATCCCCAATTTTTCAAGATATGCAAGACTCTATCCCCCTCAAAAAAGGATGAATACATCCAGTTGTTCAAAGAGTTTTAATACATGGTTTCTCGGAGGTATGAAGACCTTCAAACTTATGATCCATGTATTTTTTAGCACCCAATTCCCCTTAAACATGATATCAAGTAGTAAGGATCAAATAAGCACGAGCCAACTTCCTTGCATTGTTAGTGCGCACCTGAAACCTTCTATTTTTTAGGGAGGGAGCATTTAGAATCTTGTCTATATATAAATAATATGACTATTGACATTCATGAAGCGGAAACATGGAGGTATTTATTACATGCCAGAGGTGTTGATTAGATGTAAATAACGAGAACGAGATATGATCTACTATAAGTAGCCTCTATGATGGCACAATTCTATGGATATAATTTAGATGCATGCATAATATGCGGTATCCAATTCAATTCACATGTATCGTTTTGGGGTCCAACTTTGAAAATACTCTACTGCACTCCTATACGAGGAAATTTTTAGCCATAGTTACCTGACTTGGTTTGACTCTACCCCACTTAGGGCCTAGCTAAATCTAAATCAGTATGTAAAACTTGAGATCTGACTTGAAAAGTACTTGGGCATTGACTTGGGAGTTAACTCAATCTCATTCAGAAATCGATAGTTGACTCTTAATTTGATTGGAACTAAGAACAAGAGTAAAGAAAATCTTACAATTGGATTCCCAAAACATGCCCAATTCTCCATTAAACATCAACTGTTATGTTATTTTGAGTCAGACATAAGACCTTATAGGAAGATCTCTTCAAAGGCTAGGTTGAACTTATATAACATGTTTAACTATGAATAATGAGGTGAACAACAACAAAAAAGGACTTTATAAGTGAGATTAATAGAGGACCGATATAAGCATATTCTCTTTTCAAGATTGAAGCTTGATGTTTCCACTTTGGATCTCACTCTTCAATTTTGGAATAAATCTAGAGATTACTTGAAATTTCCAAAATTAGTGGAGAAGACTTGTCATCTTGGAGGATCCCAACAAAATCTTTAGACATCTGGCTTAATGTTATGAATATAAATGTTGAATTTATCTCAATCTCCAGTGAACAGAGCATGCATTCATGACACTTCAGCTGCAAAATTGAAAACCTTCACAGATCAAGTGACCTAATAGACATGTCACTAACCATTTGTCCTCATAAATAGAAAACTACGTAAACTTTCTATAAAATCTTATAGAAATATACAACCAACAAACATAGTTTCAATATACCAAGTGTCAACAGATGTACAAATCAGGTGCCCTTCAATATAAACTTCTTCAAGCTTTCAAAATTTGGCACATAAAATTTGTCCCTACGCATAAGAATTCCATCTTCTACTAGCCTGTGCTCACCAAGTGCGGATCGCAGAAGAAGAGACAAGAAAGACTATGTGCCTAAATGGGGATTGTGTACAATGTGATGCCATTTGGCTTGAAGAATGCCCGATTTTTGGATCGTTGTATATTTCATTTCAAATGTAAACCATTGGGCAATTACTACCTTCTGTAAATGCTTGGCTATTCCAACAACCAAACATGGATGGATTAAATTCAACTTGTTGTGCACGTGAAGGGCGACTTACACGTGTTCTTTCTAGTTCAAATGGGCCACTCTCGGTTAAATGTATACAACTTCTTATTTGGGAAAGAGAACATCCAGGATGTTCTAAAGATTGGGAAAAGGGGATACCCTGGAGACACTCATTGACTGTCATTGCTGATAGAAATGAGACTAGAAATTGAAAGTTTCATTTTCCTAAAGATTGGGAAAAGGGGATACCCCAGAGGCACTCATTGATTGTCATTGCCGATAGCAATGAGACTGGAAATTGAAAGCTGCATTTTCTAGCTCTGGAATGAAGAAGAGTTAAAGCAAACATAGTTGAGCTAGCAGAACCTTGAAAGAGATAGTGTCACCAAGCAATCAAAGTTTCCAAGCCATTTGACCTTTCCAAAGTTCTAATTTCTGTTCAAATCTTTTTTGTGTATGATATCTAGATTATAATCAGAAGTAGTGACTAATATTGGATAGATATGATTCTAATCTACCCTGGGATATGATAGACAAAATAAGATTTCGTGCTTGCACATCTTATTGATTGTTGCAACATAAGAAAGCACAAACAAGATATTTATATCACCATGAAGTGAACATAAATTATGTTTATCCCAAATTTACCATGGTTGTGAAGATTGAACTTTGTTTGTTGAGTGAAAAGAAAATATTGAGCATATATGGCAAGTCAATATTTTCAATCGGGAGATTCTTATGGACACGATGCAGAATGATAGTTATGAAGATTGAAGCTTGTCTTGTCCAGTGAAAAGAAAAGATTGAGCATATATGGCAAGTTAATCTTTTGAGTCAGGAGAGTCTTGTGAACATGATGCAAAATGATATTAAGGCTACGTGGGGCCCATTCTAAAGCACTATTGGTGGTAGATGAGAAAAGTAGTTTTCGGGAAGAAAGATTCTAGAGAGCAGCGAATGCTCTTGGAGCTGCTTCTAATAATGCAAATAAAAGTCTCAATAAAAAATTGAATCCCCTTCAGGTTAACGCACTGGCATGAATACAAGTAAGTGGGAAGGCGTTGGATTTGGATCTGGAAATTCTTCAACCTCTAATGTTTCCTCCGAAACTTGGTTTTTAACCTCGGGTTCCACCTCTTCTTCTAGTATTAGAACACTTAATGTGGATACACTGGTAGGCACTCATTTGCCCATATGCATAATCAATTAGTTTAGGAATTGGCACATTTATTGGTTCAAGGTCATCAGCTTAATTAACACGATCTATTGATGTTCCATCAAGCAAGTTGGGACAAGAAGAGAGGAAGAAATAAAATAATAAGAGGCAAGGTAAGCAGCCATGGAGGTCGAGACACATAGGAAAAGGTAAGAGTTGGTCAATGGCCCTACAACCAAGGAAACATGTGAACATATTGAACAATTAGATGAAACATGTGAACATATTGATCATCATGAAAGGTTTGCAGCCTAGTGCAAGAAATTCCACTTCAACTCATAAGACAATCAAACAAATTGGTAAGGAAGATGACATAAGATTGTAAATACTTAAGATATAAACTCGTTCACAACAAGTTTAAAGAAGAAAAAGTGCATTATGGTTAATTTAAGTTCCAACTATTGTTACTTGACCCAAGCCTCACAATCAGGTTTGCTAACTTGATTATGAATATGCTTTATTAATTGAATTCCCTATATTGTTTGTGCATATTCATTAATAGGCGATTTGAAAATTAATCTATTTTCTCTCTCAGGTTATATTACACCTAGAATAGGATTGTGTGCTCATAGTTTGGGAAAATGCTCACATACAAGGTTTCCTGATTATTATAAATTATTTGGTACTGTGAAACAAATGTTAGATTTTTCCATTTTTTCCTGTTGACATTTGGCAGTTGTTGTTATGTAACTCAAGGAATTTGTTGCCCTTCATATTATAATACCATATTTTAGTTTGACATATCTTCTAATGCTTGTTGTCTCTTGACTGGGCACATACAAGTTGGAAATGCAATTGTTGTACCAATTGCTAGAGTATTAGGCTACGAATTTGGGCTTGCAATTCAAAAGTAGTGTGAAAATTCCCCAATGGTCGTACTACCTGAGGAGTTACCTAAGAGTCTCATGGCTGCTTGAAAACAAAGTCCAGTATTCATAATAGATATTTCAGGAGAATTTGTGAGCTTTTGGTAGAAGGCGGAGTTAATGATGTGCATTACATGCTCTAATTTATTCACCCAGTTCAAGGGTGTATTTGTTACCAATTTTTTTTAATTATTCCATATAGCCACTTCTTGACGAAATGCATATCTTAACACAACTACTTCAGCTTCTGATTTGATTTTCTCATCTACCCAATCAAGCAATTTTACTAAATGACAAAAGAAGGAATAAAAGCCAGTAAATTAAGGTTGAATCCAAAATAGTTTGTAGTCTAACTCTTCTATATTTTGGCTATTTTATGGGAATATTTTCCAGTGAATTTTACCCAAAATCTAGCATAAATTTGTTGGATCCACAAGTTTGAGTTGGGGAATCTACATGATTTGAGTGCTTCAATGGTGCATTTTAAACAACAACAAAAACCGCAATTTCACCATAAATTATATTGCCAGATTGCCGAATTGCAACGAATAAAGCCAAGACGTAGAAAAGTTAGACTGCTCCTTCAAGAACACTCTAACTCTTTGACCGCTAAAGCGAAAGAAGCCCTGACCAACCAATTCAAGCATGGTAGCCATTCTTCTTAAAGAAGAAATAATATTTTAATGCTCCAATCTCCAATTGCTTCCACCTTCAAGACCAGTTGTTGAGAGGCACATGCCTATCATACCTAAAGAAATCAGTCTGTTGCAAAAGTAATTAATGTAGGAAAGCGAGGGCACTTGAAATGATATCAATTCTCCTCATCTCAAAAGACACCAAGGCACGCACCTAGGCAAGCCAAGGAAGAAGCAGAAGCTATGGAGATGTTCAGGTTTTGCACAACCAGATTCAGAAGGCATGAAAGAGGTACTCTATAAACTGCAATACAAGATGGAATCAATGGTTCTAGCTCTTTACATGAAGCTAGAACCACTGATTCTAGCTTCTAATGGTTTTCCCATCAATCCATTTCAATTTAATCCTCCAAAGTTTCTTTCTGATGTCCTCTCACTACTCAACTACCAACCATTTTATATATTGATGAGCCTCAATTCCAAATTTGATATAGCAAAGAGCTGTTGTCGTCACCTGTTGTGATGATAATAGGCAACTGGTTCTACTTAAATTTAAGGGTCAGCCCCTTTGGTTAGATGAATCTTCCTACCAAGCCTAGGGAGGGGAGGTTTCATCCCTCATAAATTCCTTGGATTGTTTCCTACAAAGGATATATCTTAGGGGACAATGCACTGGTTAATCCTTTAAGGGTCATTTCACCTATCCAAGCAAGCCGCTTCTAGAACCTAGACTCTTCAGGCTAGTTTTAATGTGTTTCTTGAGTTAAAGGAAGCACTTGACAGCGTATCAAAGCCTCCCCGTTACATGAAATTTCAAACAGGTCAGATAATAGTAAGTTCCATTTAAGATGAATTCTCTGGACTGATTATACGAGGGTTCTGAACTAAATTTATAAAATAACAATGGAACAATCATTCTCAGTGCAATTGCCAACTACGTTGAATTTTTCACTGGGAATTTGTATTTGACTGCAACTAAAATCAGACTCCTATACCGAATCAATAGACTCACTCATTTATCGTAGTCCATCCACAAGAACAAAGCAGTATGTCAAGTTAATTGTCTTTGCTAGTCAATTTTAAATTGTAAAGTTAGAACACAATCAGGGAGGTTGATTTCTAAATGACTAAGCCCAACTCTGTATTGCAAGGAGGCCAACATGGAGTTGATCTCCAATATATTTTGGCCATGGAATTTTTTATTCAATTCCCAGGAGTCACCCATGGAATTGACTCCGTAAGAAGGATGTAAGTGAAGCACTGGAACTCCATGGGTTGAATTTCTACCAATGACGTGGATTCCTTGCCAAATGCCACAGTTGGGAAATTTGGTTAAGAACCCATACCTACAAGAAGTAGTTGGTCTTGAATGATAAGTTCAATTTTGATAGGATTCTTGCTTCGCTTTTTAATTTCACTACCAACATACATTAGAAGAGCATTACAACCTTACTAATGATATCGATCAAAGAAAAGAACAACCAAAGGACTGAGATCATGAAACACGACATCTTCCCAATCCTTAGCAGTGATATCCCTAACTGGAAGATGTTTTCCAATATCATTATCCCAATCCAGTTCATCCTCGGTTAGATAGTCTACATCATCGTCATATTTCTCATTCTTAACCTTCATTTTATCAAAAAACTGGGAGAGTTGAAGCCCCTAACCATCCTCTTCCTCTTTGGGCCAGTCAGGATCTTCTTCATCCACATAAAGGGGATAATCAGAAACTTCTTTGTCATTGTTGTCCATAACATCCTCTTTCGTGGAAACTAAATCCCTCTTGTTTTCACTGTGAATGTCAGAGGCTCTGGCTCTGTTCCCATTTCGCCTACCATTACTCTGAAAAAAAGCCCTAGATGCTCTCAGAATTGAAGCCCCTAAGAGAAGACTTCTCCATTGAATTTTTTATAAGAGGTTTTAAGATGATTGTACAATTGTAATGCATTTCTTCATTTTTAATAGACTCAGGCATATGAAGTTCACAGAGAACGGTTTTTCTCCACGTGAAGAAGGGCTGGATTCAACTACAGTTCTATGAATAACTACAATAAGCTTTAGAAAAAATTACAGAGTAAGTATAGAAATGTAAGTCAGCAGTATAAAATGTACCTTATACTATAGGGTTTGGAGCCTTTGGGAAGGACTGAAGCAAGCACTAGTTATCCATTGATTCCTTGAAGAACTGGGAGTACAAGGGTAGTAGTGAATATATATATGTTTTTCCACTACAAGATTTTGTTGATCCCTTTCGATGAGATTTGCTGCACTAAAGTCACCACCCGCAGAGGTACGCATACGGTTCGAGCATCGAAAAATGCTCCTCCGTCTCCAACTTTGTGAAGAAACAAGACCAGAGAAATCCCCTGCTTGGCCTTATTGATCGAATTAAGGTAGGCATGTGAGTTAACATGGCAACAGACAGATTATTCTCTGATCTATACATTCAATAAACAATTTTTTTTGTCATATGTAAGAATGTATGAGAATGCTAAAAAATAAAAATAATAAAGTGAATTAAATTAAATTAAAAAGATACATTGCCACGCCAAGAGCATGCTTCCTAGGTGTCAGAGGTATGGATTTACAAGTTCTAATGTGTAAGTATGTAAGTTCACAGCTCCCACCAATTTCCTTGGCGGGGAGTTCTTTGGCCTTCATGACCCGAACATACAATACTGGATATGCCCTACCAGATCATAAGTGTTGTTTCTCTTATCCTGAATCGTGGTTCCTACACCACCACCACCAAGCTGAGGATAAGTTTGCCATCGACGGACTGGGACCCAGGAACAGAACCCATACCAGGACCATGACTACTCATATGCATCACTGCAAGCCTCACTTCCAATTTCTTCTCCTGCACAAACTTCGCCGATGTCTGAGCCACCTAAGCTACCTCGTGCATTACATTCTTAACGATGCTTCGTTTACCTGCAACTTCTTTCTCCAACAGGAACCTCTGCAAACTCTCCTCCCTCGCTAACTCAATGCCTCACAGAAACTCCCTACGTGTATGACCAGTAATCCCTTTGAGATACGAATTCTGAAATTGATAGATGTGGGTTCTCGACACTACAACCCAACCATTCATGTAACTCAAGTGCAAGCCAACCTTTCCTTCCCGTCTAAGCCAAGCAAGCCAAAATAATTTACCAAGCACATCCTCAATCCAACCATTCATTCCAAATGCCTTCCTTCCTTTCCTGGTTGTTCAGATGATGAGTGGGCAGCCATTAATGCAAGCTTGAGGAGATAAGAAGCAGATGCGGGTTCTTGTCCGTAGAACCAACGTATCAACAATTGTAATAGATTTAGGGAGTACGAGAATTCAGAGCATAAAGGATTCGTAAAAGCAAGCAAGATTAGAGCACTGCAAGAGTTTCAGACCCCCTAAGCACTCCATAAGGACTCCGAACTCATGTTCTATAGCTACTTTTAAGGAAATGTATTCAGAGATTGAAGGTATGCTAATAAAGACAAAGATTTATGGCTATGGCATGTTTGAAAGGATTTGCAGAAAATAGATGTACCCAACCAAATTACACCTATTAGTTTGTTCAGTCCCCAACCGCCAACTAATCAGCCAACACCATGCCAAAAGAGAACACATTCATCGGTCAATAGTAAAATGAGAATGCATTCATCAATCAATGGTAATCTTGATGCTTCACCAGGCCGAGAAGGAAATGGGTTATGTTACATCATGTCTGAAACTACCAGTAGTGGGTCCTGTTCTAACTTGCTTTCTTCAGTACCCTAGGTCGTCTTTACCTGTGACTAGGTACTACACTACGAAAGCCATAAAGAAAGGTAATATACTTACATTTGAATTTTGTATTCACATTTTATGATGTTTTCGTTAAACCACACAAATTTGCAACACCAACAAATGTCCTACCATTTTTTGTTGCAGGTGCTAACATCCGAACAGAGCTACATTTCTCAACAAATGGTTTTTCTTCCCTGTACAAATAAAACAAGCTCAATCAAATCCACATGTAAGTAACTTCAGAGAATGAATTCCTTTAGCCACAACTCAAGAAGAATAGGGTCTATATAACAAACTAGTCACAGGAAAGAGCACTAAAACAACCTGTAACAACGTGTAACAGGAGCCCATTCAAATAGATAGAAAATTGTTGGAATTAGATTCATATTTCTTCTTCTCTTTTCTTCATGGAAATGAGGTCTCCATGCGAGCTAACTGTTAGAGAAGAGATGGTAAGGATGTCTCCATGCGAGTTGACGATTTGAGAAGAGGCATGTTTTACCATCCTCCCCGATGGCCTACTAAGAAGTCTGAAGTTGCACTGCTAAGAAGTTTGAAGCTGCATCTGAGTCCAAAGTTTGAAGCTGTTGCTTATTTTTCTAAATTTTCTAGGAGAAGAATAACAAGTGTCCCATTAGTCGACACCACACACCACATCAACATGCACACAGAGAATAACAAGTGTCCCATTAGTCGACACCACACACCACATCAACATGCGCACAACCATATGGTTGTATGGTTAGTCCTTTTCTAGTTCCACAACAAGTGTTTGTTTGCCTTGTTATAGCGTAGCATTTAATGTTTATAAACTAATTCCAACATTAGCTTCAATTTAGGAAATACTAATTAACTAAATGCATTGAAGAGAGATATCCTATGAAAAATATCAATGATATGGTCTAAAATATCAATGATATGGCATGCCTGCCTCGAAAGGAGGCCAAATAAGACCACCAATTATCTGATTGGTCTTCAAAATTATTATGGCAATTTGATGGGTTGAAAACAACTTTCATTTTATAAAAAAGGTGAAGTTTATAAAAATTTTGGATTAATATCTAAATGTACTAATGCTAACTAATGGAATCGATTACTATAGTCCCATGCCTAGACGGTAGGGACTAATAATAATAGTTGAAAGATTCATTTAAATGATGACTGTAATTTTAATTTTGTAATACTTATTATAGTTATATAAAAAATTTGAATAATAATACATTTTTATTATATAAATTTCAATTAAAAAAATTAAATTAATTCAAAAGATAATTTATTTTATTAAAACTAGTGTAAATTTAACATTAATTTGCAATGTATTACTAAATATTATTTTTAAGCTTCTTTTAATTTAAAAAATAAAAATCAAGTTAAGGGATTTAATGTTTTTTAATACATTATAAATCTAGAGTTAAAATAGATTAAATGTTTTAACCATAAAAATGTTTTGTTTTGAATTAATATTTATATATCTAAAGTTGATATTGAAATATTTTCCTTAAATTGGATTTAAAAAATAATTTGAGTGCCAACTCCACTGTTAAGAATTAAAAAAAGTACACGTCTTTTAGATAGTGTAATATAAAATGCACCAACGCAATGAATAATCTCCCTCTATACACACATTTTCTATTTATTTACAATAATAGTGCATAAAATAGAGTAGCCATTATCTAAGCTTAGGTGCCATTTGCCAAAATGGTCTAGCATGCCTAACAAAGAGACCAGAGAAAAACCATAGAAAGCAGAGATCATACATGGAGACCCAAACAAAATAATCTTACCTCCTAGGAAGGGAAGCCAGGTTTTGATACAATAACAACTAGATCTGCTCGAAGAGGGAAACTAAAGTATCCACTACAAAAGACAGATTAATATAAATTGTAAGGGTCTACAATGAAGTAAATAATGTCTAAGAAATCCATAAGGTTGTGGCCTACTATATGTCAAATTTGCAGAATGTGTATCAAAGAAAAATTATAGAAAACTTAGGTACTAAGGAAGAATGTTGCAAATTTCCTCTACTGCAGAAGAAGGAAGTGCTATGGGGTCTTCCTAGATGAGCTTGTTATGTCCTTCATGATTCTCCCACCATACTTTTTGACTAGCCATGAAAATAGAGTAGTTAGGAAGCAATTTTTCTTCTCAATCAACTGAAGGAACTTCCACATCTTCTTTTGATCCTATTCATGTATCTTAAATCTTGGGCCATGCATATTTTCATGTGATAATATAGCTCTAACATACATTGGTGTTTGGTCTCTCTAGTCTTATTAGAACCAAGATCC
>APFE030301248.1:134016-152509 GCA_000404065.3 Pinus taeda | reverse complement strand
AATAATATTGATGATGATGATGTATCAGACCTAAAGAAACAAATTATTTATTTTGATTTAAGATTTTATTCCTATGCTTTGCTTGGAAACAAATTATTTATTTTGATTTTAAGATTTTATTCCTATTCTCAAAAAGCTTGCAAAGAAGCCTCTCGAGCTCACTATAATTTTGACATTGTAAAAGGCTATAATTTTGACATTGTAAAAGGCTAGGAAGGTCAAGATTTTATTCTTATGCTCAAAAAGCTTGGAGAGAAGCCTCCCGAGCTCACTATAATTTTGACATTGTAAAAGGCTAGGAAGGTCAAGATTTTATTCCTATGCTCAAAAAGCTTGGAGAGAAGCCTCCCGATCTCACTATAATTTTGACATTGTAAAAGGCTAGGAAGGTCAAGATTTTATTCCTATGCTCAAAAAGATTGGAGAGAAGCCTCTCGAGCTCACTATAATTTTGACATTGTAAAACGCTGGGAAGGTCAGTAAACTGAGATCTAATGTGGTTGTACGTGGGGCACTCTAAAAGGAAGTGGTTTTCATCCTTGATGTTCCTATTCTCACATATATGGTAGATCCTTTCCATCTATGGCGTTTTAGGAACTGTCCAACGACCTGTTTCACTATGGAGCTCATGAGAATTCATTCTAATCTTTGCTATATTAATTTTCTTCTTTGAGCTAGTTAAAATAGAGAGATACTTTTGATCTTCTAGAGTGCGGTTGATGACCTTCTTCCACACGATTCTCCATAAATATCCAACAAACATGGTGTCACAGTTTGAGACAAAGCTCCTAGGAAATCCAGGTAGCTTCAGCTAGAAAAAAATTTGCAATTCGAGAAGCATTACTGGTTTTGGAACAGGCTATAAAATGTTCCATTTTAGAAAACATATCCACTACTACAAAAATTGAATCATGACTTCTTTGAGTTCTTGGAAAACTCATAACAAAATCTATACTAATGGCCTCCCAAGACCTACTCGGTATGGGCAGTCGCTGATAAATTCCTGTGTTTTGATGTCTCCCTTTAGCATGTTAAAAAATTCGACATCTATTCACAAACCTTTTGATGTTTGTCATTATACCCAACCAATAATAAAAGGAACTTGATTGTGCATAGGTCTTGTCATGGCCAAAATGACCAACAAACCCTTCACTGTGTTTCTCTTTTAGTAAATTATCCCTTATTGATCCTCTTCCGATACACAACTTGTTTCCCTTGAACAAAAATCCATCCATAACTAGTTATTCAAGCCATGGGCTTCGATCTCTGATCACAAGGTTTTCACAGGCTTCATAGATTTCTTTAAAATTTGGATCCTCCTTATCCAATTCTTGAATGTGTTCATATCCCAGAGTGTTAAATTGGAATTCCTGCAAAATTAAACATCTCCTGCTCAAACCATCAACAACTTTGTTAGCACTTCCATTTATATGCTTTAAAACAAAAGAAAATGTACTCAACCAATTTTGCATGTTTTTGGTTCAACTTGTCTTGTTTGCTGATGAATTACAATGTATGGTTGTCTGTATACAAGATGAATTCTCTAGGCATAAGATAATGTTTCCACTTCTTGAGAGACTGAATTAATGCATAAAAATTCATTGTCATAAGTAGAATACTTCTGCTAGGCCTCATTCAATTTCTCACTGAAATATGCAATTGGTTTATCATCTTGTCTAACGACAACTCCTATGGTTGTTCCTTTGGCATCACACTGTACCTGAAAAGGCTTCTGGAAGTTAGGAAAGAATAATATAGTTCAATAATTTTCTTCTTCAACAATTGAAATGCTTCTTCTGCAGCTACTATCCATCTAAATGGTTGTTATTCCCTCTAATTGTCTTTATCATTGATGCACAAATTCGGCTAAATTTTTGAATAATTTTTCTGTAAAAGTTGGCTAATCCATGAAAGCTTCTCACCTCAGCTATTGGTTAGGGAAGGCCACTCTTTATTGACTTTTACCTTCTCAGGGTCCATTTTCAACCCTTCAACATAAATTAGAAATCCTAGATAAACCAACTTTGTCTTAAGAAAAGAACACTTCTTCAGATTTATCAAAAGTTTTCTTGTTGCTATTTCTTTAATACTAGCTTTAAAAATCTGAGGTGTTCTTCCTTAGTTTTGTTGTACACAAGGATATCATCCAATTAAACAATCACAAAAAATAAATTCTTTGGTAACCATATTCATGAGCCTCATAAAAGTGTTGGGTGCATTGGTCAAGCCAAAAGGCATAACCAACCATTTGTACAAGTCATCATTAATTTTGAATGTTGTATTCCATCAATCCCCTTCTCTCATACAAATATTATGATGCATGCTCTTTAAATCTATTTTCGAAAATTTCTTAGCACCACTGGGACAATCCATTATATCGTCCATGTGGGGTAAAGGAAACATGTACCTGATAGTTGACTTGTTAATAGCTCTGGAATCAATGGACATTATCCAACTTTTATCTTTTTTGGACTCAAGACACTTGGCACAACACATGGGTTTAAGCTCTCTCTCATCATCCCTGTGTCCAATAACTCTTGGAATTTCTTTACGATCTCCTCATTTTCCTTAGTAGTCATTTTGTAAGCTGCCTTATTAGGTAGACTAGCTCATGGAATTAAATCTATATGATGGCTAATGCTAATTATAAGGGGTAAGTAATTTGGAAAATCATCGACTATAACATCAATAAATTGATCTAATAATGACTAAATTTCACTAGGAAACTCAGTTAGATTTGTGTGTGTGAGGACAATTCAAGGCTTACCAATTACAACAAGCTACAACTCCTCTTCTTGCTTTACTTGTTGTAGTAGCTCCTTCCCAGCCATCATTAACACACCCATGCTTGCATCATCCCTGGTTCCTTTCTCTTACAATGGTAACAACATGTGCTTGCAGTTGTCCTTATTGAAAGAGTAGGTGTTCTTTCTCCCATCATGAATAACACCTTTGTCATACTACCACGACTTACCTAATAAGACATGACAAACATCCAAAGGCATGATGTCACACAACATCTCATCCTTGTAGCTTCCAATTTGGAATTCCACCTAGCTATCTTCATTGAATAAAATCTGATGTCCCTTTTGTATCCATGTCACTTGATAAGGAGTGGGATGTGCCATCCTTTACAGCCCCAATTTCTCCACCATTCAACAGAAACTGAGTTGTGCATGTTGCCACTATTAATAATTACTTTGTAACACCTTCCTTTAGATTTCCAATATGTTCTAAACATATTTCTTCATTGGGCTAGCTCTTGCTTCACCTTATCTCCTTTAATTAGGATCCTCTTCAGCATTAGAGACTCACCTAACTCAGGGGTTTCCTCTTCTACTTTAGTTGTTGCTGCCTCATCCCTAGCTTCTACAACATGTTCTCCTCCCTGACCTACTGATTTATTTTTAGGGTAGCTCCATGAAAAATGGCTTGTCTTTCCCCACGTGTATCATCTAACTTCCATGTCTCTGCCCTTACCTCTTAGGAAAATCTATTACCTCTTGATTTTCCTCCTCTTGGAGATCGACTACTTGAACTTCTTGCTTCTTCTCTAGGAGTCTGGGTTCTTCCCCTGTTGGGAGTCTCTTTCCCTTTAGCCAGACTCCTTCCTCTACTACGTTGGCTCGACTTCCTAGCCAACTTTTCTTCTATCCTTAGTGCTTCCTGATAAGCATCCTCCACAATCTTCAACAGTAAGAGGTTGATTTCATATTTAACCTCAAATATTAGGATATTAATGTACATGGACACCTTCTCCATGTCCTCTTCGATGCGACATGCTCTGATACTTATCCTATAAAACTCCTTCGTATACTCTTTCATTGTCATGAATTTCTATCTCAAAATTTGTAGCTTCCTAAACAAATTCAGTTGGTAATGCTTGGGCATAGATTTTCTCTTGAATTTAGCCACCATCCTATCCCAAATTTTAATCTTTTCCTTTCCTATTTTTCTCTAGTATGCTTGCAACTCATCCCACCACAATGCTGCATGTCCCCTTAACCTGGTCACAACATACTTGAGCTTCTAGTCTTCAACATTCTCATAGTCAAAATATTTATCCAGAGTGTTGATCCAATCCAAAAACTCTTCCACATTCAAATTGCCTTCATATATTGACACTTCCATTTGGTATGGACCCGACCTTGGTAACCAGTTTAATCAGTTGCTCATATGGTTCCTTTCTCCCTCAAGTTCTTTCCACCTCTTCCTAAGAACTTGTATCCTCACTCTCATTGTTGTCTCTTGTATCAGGGCCTCATTTATGGGAAGTTTCCACGACCTTCATCCTTGTCTGGATAAGCATAAGCTCCAATCTCCAGTCATCATCCATCTCATCCCTTCCTCGACCTCCTCTTTTGGTTGCCATATTAGTAGCACACATTTAGCAATGCCTCAATATTTTCTTTTTGTTAAAGAATTATTTGTAGAGCTCAAAGCACCTTGTGATACCATAAATTAATATAGTAGAGCGCGATCTCTTCCTTTGTTCTTCCCCAAAAAAATTTAACACGAAAACCCAATTTATTCCTCCTCCATTCTCAGCTTTCTATGCTTCTCAAAACAAAATTTTGTGAGGAATAATTTTTTCTTTATATCCCACTATTTCACAAGACGCATGCCTTCGTGATGTCTTCATTGATCATTTCAATCCTATCTCAAATATAATTTACATCTCAAGGTTCTTGCTTCATGATGGCTATGTGTAGCAAACTCTCTTACAACCCTTCCCTTTGGTTTCCTTTACAAAAACTTAACAATCAAATGCACTAAGGACAGTCCACGTGCAACCTCAAGATTCACACAACTTTGAAACCAGTTGGGGATCATAACCCCCACACTTGATCACTAGAGGAAACACCATGTTCCCTCTGACTTCCAACTAGTCAATGATCTCATATGTTAGGAATAAGACTAAACCAAGCCAACCATTTCTAACGATTTTATCTCCCACCAGAAAACCCAAGAGAGTAATACTGAGCATGTTGCGTCCCTTAGTGCATCCACTATTGAGCATTGTTGATTTGTTTGACAAGGTGCTCAAATGAATAAATCCATACACGAACTACATTGAATTTTATCGAAATATTTGCTATTGGAATTGGCGAATTTTCAAAGTTTTTGCCCCGATTCAGGTGAATTTGGTAATTATGGTTAAACATCATCATTATCCACAACAACAAAAAAAAACAACTTTGATTTATAACCAACTAAGCTAACCCTCCAAGCTTGATTAAAACTATAACTATATAAATATTAATTTATGTCTGTCAATTTTAAAAATGTGTCATATTGAAAACTATTAAAATTTCGAAAAATTTACAAATAAAATTCCCAACCTGTGTACACACACTGTGAATCCTTAAATTTTGTGTATCCGTGGACTCCACAATTTGTTGATTGTTAACAAGTGTGTCTTTTTTCAATTCTGTGGGCTTTGTAGGGCATCATATTTTACATCAGGAGGCCATGCAGACTCCAAAATCTAAGTGTGGTTTCTTTTCAACTCTAGGGCTCATTTAGACTCCACGATTTGTTGAGTGTGGCTGATGTTTAGTTTTGGCGCCCACGAGAGTTCCACAATCGCTTAATCAGTGTGGTTGCCTTTAAGATTTGGAGGTTGTGTGGACTCATCAATATTTATTTTGGTAGCTACTGAAAGAGATTGAAACTTTTGAAAGAGGTCTTTTAATCTCATATTATAATGTTGTAGAGCATGGTCTCTTCCTTTGTTCTTCTCGAAAAAAATTTAACACGAAAATCCAATTTATTCCTCCTCCGCTCTCGAATGTCTACACTTCTCAAAACACAATTCTGTGAGGAAGATTATTTTTACTTTGTATCCCACTATTTCAGAAGGCACATGCCTTTATTGTTCATTTCAATCCCCTCTCAAACATAATTTACATCTCAAGATTCCTCCTCCACGATGGTCGTGTGGAGCAAACTCTCTTATGACCCTTCCCTTTGGTTAACTTTGAAAAAACTTAATAGTCAAATGCACTAAGGATAGTCCACGTGAAACCTCTAGGTTTACAAAACTTTGAGACCAATTGGGGGTTAAAATTCCCACACTTGACCACCATAGAAAATGTTATGTTCCCTCCGACTTTCGACTAGTCGATGGTCTCTACAAATGTCAGGGTTAACATTAAGCCAAGTCAAGTTCCTACAACCTTGTGTGAGTGCCGAATTGGGGCCACACCCGACTAAACTCTTCCAATCTTTACATACGTCGGGATCAGGTGCGAATAAATTAACATTGGTTGCAAATTGATTAATGGTTTGCATGTAAGAGGAGGTGTGTGCCATGGTGGAGCTACCCACGTCAAGTATCCATTCATTAGTTTCATGGTCCACTTGCCCATCTAGAATGAACCTTATGGCTTATCAAACATGTTCTTCCACATAAGAGATTACTCTTTGCAATACTTCAGGGATAATTTCTCTATATCGGGTCATAGTAGCGTGAGCTACTGATTAGGCTTAGGTTTAGCCAATAGAGGGGGAAACGAGGTTAGGGGTAGGGGAGGGACCCAATCATCCTCTTCTAGCTCCATAGTGAGTGGAGGAGAGATGACTTATTGCCATGGCCCATGGACACCAGGGAGGGGATGAATAAAGTTTAAGATATCAAAGACAAAATCTAGATAAAGAGGAGCGTTGGAAAATCGAGGATAAAGTATGTTTGGCTTATTTTAGTTCTTTATTATCTTATCTTTCATCAAGAAATTATACATACATGAATATCACAAAATAAGAGGCATAAGATATAGGCACATGCCAGGGAAAAACCCCCTCAAGGGGAAAACCCAATCAAGATAATTCTTCATTTTAATAGTATTCTTTGAGACTCTTCACCCTATACAAAGACCAGACTTTCCCTCCACACCATGTCAGCCTCCAAGATCTTCAACTCCTTCTAGCAACTTCGACTAGGTAGCAGCTTCCAACAACATGTAGCTTACGACAACAATGAAATCTTAGGAGACTTCAATCTCCGAACCTAGGCCACGAGAAAAAGAGAGAGAGGCACCAAAAGTTCGATTTTCCTCTTCTCTAGAGACTCCCCCAAACTCACACTTCTTTTGTCCTCTTGACAACAGAGTTTGCACTTCTCCAGTTCTTCTTGAGATATTGAACTTGCTTGAGAGTGAGTGCTCCAAATGACTTCGACCTCCTTCAATATATAGGCTTCTTGTGGGTCAAATTAGGGTCCTTAAGCTGACTTCATCTTCCTTAGGCCGACATGATGTGGAGGACACATAATTCATATTTGACTTGATACAAAACCTTTTTACATGATCTGAAAGCCCAAGAAGGGTCTCTTCGAATGTACAATGACTCTATAAAATCAATATTAATCCTAGGAGCCCACAATGGGGACTTTGACTAATATAATGATGACCCAATCATGAAACCCATGCTTTGATAAGTCATTGTTACAACATTTTCTTTTCTTTATTCTTTTGACAAGTACATTTACATAATGACTCAAGTACATTATTGAAGACCGAACATAGTTACTTTTTCCAACAAGGAGAGGCAAAAGAGAGAAAGTAGGAACTCGAAGAGGGGGGGAAGGGAAGGTGAGGAGGGGCCAAGAGAAGGATAACCCAACATAAGAATGAATAAGGCACTCTCATCAAAGAGAAACAAGGGAGGTAGAGGATCAAACGAGGGTCAAAAAGCCCAAATGGAAGTCATAAAAAGCAAACCTCCTAGAATAGTAAGTCCCAAAGAGGGAATAAAATATCGAGAATATGATTAATCCACAACTCTTGTAGAATCCCCTTCAATTAAAAGTATATTTCTAGAATCCCCTTCAATTTCCAATTTTTGATAAATAAGATGCTTGACTAGTATTAGTCCTTGCTTCAAGATTCAAAGTTCTAACACATTATTATTGTCATTGCCTATATTTTCGGCATACGTGTAAATATTTTTCCCATGATCATTTCTAAATACCCCTCCAAAACTAATAGGGCTAGAATTTCTCATGTAGGCCATGCCAAAGTTTAATTTTAAGAAGCCAGTAGAAGGTGGTTGCCATTTATCAGGGCTTGAGGGAATGAGTTAGGGTTGTGGAGCTTGAGATTTCGTAAGAGATTGTTTGAGCTCCAAAAGTGTGAGAATGCTTGATTCCTTGGAATTACATTTCCAAACTTGTGCCGACAAGGAGTTGTGAGAATTGTTTCCCTTAACTTTACCATTATGGAGCTCCAAATAGTGTCCAAATATATTGATTGGTCTTTGAAGATTTTTTTGTCCCTTTTCTTCCATATTTCCCACGTTATAAATCCTTGGAAGAGTTATAGAGCCCTCTCCACTATAACACTAGTAAAAGGTCCATGCTTCCATTCATGAACAAATAGTGGTTCTTTTTAGATGTGATTGTTTAATATTGTCAAGTTAATCCCAAGTTAAGTACATATATTTTGAATGATGGCTAATGAATATAGTGTTTTTTTTTCATGCTAAGCTACTTAAAAGATGAAAATATTAGTAATTAAAAACGATCAATGTAGTGTTATTAATCGATTATTTTTTTTGTAAGCTTGGTAGGACAACATCTTTATCATGTCCAACTTCTCACCTCAATCAGGGAGATAGCACAAGATTTAAACCCAAGACTTCCCATTAAATGAAACTTCATTTCCATTGCAATTGTCAATTAAACTATCCCAAGATTTTTTTTTTTAACTATAATAAATTTTATATTTTTTAATGTTTATTAATTTATTATTATTATTATTATTTATTTTTTATGCGCATGTTTGATTGTTGTTTGTTATTTTTTGTGTTTAGTATTATAATTTTAAAGTAATTTTTCACATTATTTTAAAACCAAATTATATTCATTAATTAATATAATATAAAAATAATTGATTTTATAGTATTAAATTATTAATTGATTTTTAAAGTAAAATCCTTCATTCATATGATATACGGTATTCTTTTCGTATTACTATGCCTAGTAAACGCGTTGCAGCTCATCAATGGAGACTGCGAACAATTAAGTTTCAGAAAAGTGCTTCATCAATAATAGCTTTCCTTTCCTGTATTTTGTGGAGGGCCATAAAATAGAAGAAATCTAAAGGGCTCCGTTTTTCTAAATTTTAAAATTGATTGAATTTCTGAAGCATCTTTTTTGACTGTGGCTGAAGGTAGGAAATGCAAAGTGCGGTGTTTTTGTCCCACATTGATCGCGTTGTCTAGGCATCGAGGGAACAACTATAAATATGCGGGAAACTAACCTATAAGTTGCGGAGCCGTGTGGTCACCACAAAGTGAACTATTCTTTCGCCTTCTACTAAAGAATACCATGTGTTGACTACAATCAGCGGCATACGCCAATTTTTGGATGCTTCTCCCTCATCTCGATGAAAGAACTTAATTTACTAAAAGTTGTAATTGTTAATTGTTAGTTTAGTATAAATGTAGAAGGTTACTACTTCAATAGAGAGGGAAATTAGTAATGGTTGTAAGGAAAAAAGTTTATTTTTTTCATTCAATAGCTACAATAGTGAATGTGTATTGTTTTCTTTATTTTCGGTTTTATTTACTTATTTGGAATAAGTGTGTTGGTTCCATTCTCTTCAATATATTAATTACCTCGTAAGGCGTTTCCATCTGAAATCAACTCCTCTCTGCTACCTGGCATCTTTACTCCCCTCTCTGCCTACCTGGCATCTTTATAGGCCATAGGATTATATGTTAGACGATTGCAAAGGTTTCAACCGTTAGATTAGAAGCTTGTGCACTGGCCCATTCTCATTTTCCATTAACCTCCCTGGCATCTTTATAGGCCATAAGATTATATGTTAGACGATTGCAAAGGTTTCAACCGTTAGATTAGAAGGTGAAAGGGTTTGTGCACTGGCCCATTCTCATTTTCCATTATTCGACCTTTAGCTTAACGATGATTCCAAGGGGAAAGTATGGCCTGCAATTGAGAACGCCTATTCAACCCCAGAAGCCCACGAGATCGCTTGTCCACCCCCTCCCCGTTTCCAAGATGACGAGGAAGATGATGTGAAGGGAGAAATCGCTCATCAGGCATCGAAGAAGAAATCCCGCAGCGATGTAAGTATATATTTCTCTGCAACTCTCCCCTCATATTTCACCCATTTCCAACACATTTGAATGATGTCCGTCAATGTATTTGAAATGAAAAATGAAACCAATTTCATCAATTGGAATTTAAATTAACAAAGTGTCATTTAATCCCGGGGCCTGATATGCACCTTCCAGGTTTGTGAGTATGAAGTTGCATACTTCTAGTTCCCACATCTGATGCCTTGGCCATTTGTGTGAAGCTAAATTATGCATGTTTGAGATTCGGAAACTCGAGTTGCATATCATACCCGGGTTTAAATTAATGTCCATCTTTGATCCACGCAATGCACCGTCTGGATGTATTGCATCACTTCACCCCTACCCAGGATTTTGAATGACCTTGTTTCTCTCAGCGCTTTGTTGATCTCACTAGTGAACTAGTGCCACTTTGGCATCAATCAAGCAGATCAAGGATGCTTGGTGATTTGTTCTAGGTCTTAGTTTCTGGCTCGGCAAAAGAATAGCAAAACGATTTCTTTAACATATAAAATTCTGGGCATTCGGTGGCCTTGAACGCTATGATGGATTATTGTATAATATAATTACTGTTAACAGTGTTCCCTCAGCTATATAGGTGTGGCCAGTTACAACTGGAAGGTTATTTGGTATGTTTATTTTAACTGAAATGTGTCTACGGTTGTTGAATGTTTAAATTGTTTTCCAGATTCAACCTAGTGCATATGAGCAATATAATTTTCTTTGAAGTTACGTTCTCTATTATAATATTCTGTTATATTGTGTGCGTCGGCGTTCTGCATTCAAAAATGTTTTCTTGGTGAGATTATAGACCATGGGACATTTTCTCACGAGACATAAATTCTTCTTCATATTAATTATTTTTTTTTTTTTTTTTTCTGAAAACGTATCAAGAAGGGAAAAAATATAAACAACAAAATCTCTTGAATCAAACGCATAAACAATGGCTTTTTGTGCAGAAAAAGGAAACTGTACCGAAACATCCTCCTATTTTTTTGCTTACCGCATGCTATTTCGCCCCGGCAATTCTTTGAGCCTAAAAAGCTCCTTTAAAGAGCTTAGTCTTTGTAACTTGAACGAATCCTTGTAGGGCGAATTGAGCCAGAGTGGATTTCTGTAAGAGGCTTCCCCGAGGCGAGGAGGGAGTGGTAGCTTTGACCGCCCAAGATCATTCTGGGAAGTTCAGGTTGCGACCACAACACAAACCTTGCGAAACTCTCATCCCAATCCAATCTCCCAGGGAGCAGCCTATATCAGAAACCCATTCAGCCGATCATAAAAATAAAAGTAAATCGTCGATTAAAATTTAAAAATAAAAGTCAATCGTCAATTAAAATTTAAAAATAAAAATCAATCCTCAATTAAAATTTAAAAATAAAAGTCAATCGTAGATTAAAATTTAAAAATAAAAGTCAACCTTCCTCCATACATCTATCAGCGAATAAAGCAACCCAATCGATTTAAATCGAAGGCGAATGTGCCATTTCCTGTTCTAACCGAATGTGTCATTTCCTGTTCTAATCAAAGTTCAAAGATTGGATGGCATGACACGAAACTAGGGTTTATCAACATTTACGTGGATGTGAATTTTTTTTTACTATAAATATAGCGTTTTACGACGTCACTTTGAACTAAAGTGACCTACTCCTCTTTGTTTCGCTCTTCATATAAAAATATGATAGATGTATAAAATCCTCATTCCAACTCTGTACTGATAAGTATATGGGATTCCTAATAATTTCACTCTGTCGAAATTTAATTAAACTATTATAAAAAGCATATAATTGAGCTGATGGCATATTTTCCAGAATAATTCGACTACAAACCCGCTCCCCAAAAGAGGAATTGGAAGAGCATTGATAGAATTTGCAGCTATTTATAAGACACGCCACAATGATAGAGGCTAATGTGAGTGAGTAGATAAAGTTTAACAGTAATCAGAGTCTGTGGATATTGTTCAGCAAAGAATGAATGAAAGAAAGGCAGTAAATGAGTTTTGAAATACATTAGATTAACAAAATTTTATATTAACAGACTTCCAAATATTTAAGAGTTCGACAGAGAATGAATTAAAGAAAGGCACTAAATGAGTTTTGAAATACATTAGATTAACAAAATTTTATATTAACAAATTTCCAAATATTTAAGAGCAAGGTATTAAATTAATTTTGCAATTAACTGCATATAGTAGAAATATATTCATTAAATTAATGGATTTTTTTAATGATAGCAAACTGTTTCATTTAACCACACGGAATAGAGAGATCGTAAATTAACGAGATGGGTTGCAGGTATCTCCCTGATTGACTTAGTTATCGCATTGATCCTGGCAAAATAAAAAATTTCAGAGTAGAAATATCATAAATTAATTTAATGGATTTTTATGATAGCAAATTGTTTGATTTAGCCACAGAGAATAGAAATATCTTAAATTAACGGATTTTCATGATAATAAACTGTGATGAGATGCGTTGCAGATATTTCCCTGCTTGACATAGTTATCGCATTGATCCGAGCAAAATAAAAAGTCTCCTAACCATTTAAGTTATAGTTTCTTTCAAATTTATTAGCAAGGGTTAATGTCAAGGTCAGTGAATCTTTATTCACTGCATTCAATGATATTTTTGGGAAAATCAGGAAATTGTCAAGTAGCTTTTGAATTTAATAAATTGTAACATTAAATTGCCACCAAATTTTGCAAATTGAAGTGCAAGGAATCTAATTCATAACACAAAGTTGTAGTCTAAGAAAAACATTGCGTTTGTACAAATTTCATATCTGGAAAAATGGGTTTGAAGTTTGAACTTTGAAGTGAACTTTCCATTCTAAATTCGTGACCTCCTTTTGCCGATGAAATCATTGAGGTTCGGAATGGATCTCTGATTATTACACCATAAGGTGTTTCCATCTGAAAACAACTCCCCTCTCTGCCTACCTCCCATCTTTATAGGCCATAGGATTATATGTTAGACGATTGCAAAGGTTTTAGCCGTTAGATTAGAAGTTGAAAAGGTTTGCGCACTGGTTCATTCTCATTTTCCATTATTCGACCTTTAGCTTAACGATGTTTCCAAGTGGAAAGTATGGCCTGCAATTGAGAATGCCTATTCAGCCAAGAAGCCCACGAGACCGCCTTGTCCACCCCCTCTCGGTTTCCAAGATGATGAGGAAGATGATGTGGAGGGAGAAATTGCTCATCAGGCATCGAAGAAGAAATCCCACAGAGATGTAAGTATATATATCTCTGCAACTCTCCCCTCATATTTCACCCATTTCCATCACATTTGAATGATGTCCGTCAAGGTATTTGAAATGAAAAATGAATCCAATTTCATCAATTGGAATTTAAATTAACACAGTGTCATTTAATCCCGGGGCCTGATATGCACCTTCCAGGTTCGTAAGTATGAATTTGCATACTTCCAGTTCCCACATTTGATGCCTCCGCCATTTGTGTGAAGCTAAATTATGCATGTTCGAGATTCGGAAACTCGAGTTGCATATCATACCCGGGTTTAAATTAATGTCCATCTTTGATCCACACAATGCACCATCTGGATTTATTGCATCACTTCACCCCTACCCGGGATTTTGAATGACCTTGTTTCTCTCGGCGCTCTGTTGATCTCACCAGTGAACCAGTGCCACTTTGGCATCAATCAGGCAGATCAAGGATGATTTTGGCTTACCAAGTCTGTGTAGAACTGTTTTATTCCTTTGTTGGAAGTGCTTCAAGAAACATGTCAAGGGTTGCACCATGAAGAACGGACTCGTTTCAGCTTAGAAGTCAGGTTTTAGGGGTCTCTATTCCTCAAAAATTTCCCATGACTTGAACCTAACCTGATCCTTTTCTTGGACTCAGGCGGCGTGTACCTAGCTATAAATGAACCCTAGTGGACAACTTGTGGACAACAGATGAAGAATGTGGCTGCAAGACAGTCGAATTGAAGGAGCCTTTACCACGCAGCCATACGGACATCTCTTCGCGGCGCTCAGTCCTATCTTCTGCAAACATGGAGACGAATTGCAACACGACAATGAGGCTCCTCTTCATATTTCCCTTAGCTAGACGTTGTTTAAGGAAAAGCTTCTTGCAATTTACTGGGTGTTTGAAATCATGGAATCGTTGTAGGGCGAGGCTTTCTCTCTATCAGACCCTCGTAAATAGTGCACCTTTCTCTAGCGGATAGCGGATAACCTTATTGAAAGTCAAGCTGGATCTTCATTTCATTTACAGGCAAGTTCTAACATCTACAGGCTAGGCATCTTTCGAACAAAAAAATCCTATAGTTTACACCAGAATGTTCGATTGCTTGTCAAATTAGAGTATGTCTTCTGTTTATAAAATTCCAATAATCGATAAGCCAAAAAGCTAACTAGCAAATCTAAATTTAGTAAGGAGCAGGCCTGGAATTTGCTTTTCATGCCGGTCACTTTAGGTTTTATGTAGATTCCCGAGTGTCAAACTTTTTTGTTGTTATACTCAAATTTTATATAATAATTGGGTGGTAGGCTTCAAAGTAGTCATCCTTAGAAGAAGAACGCACCATTATTAGTGGGAATTAGTTGACTTCTTTACCCATTATTGTAGTACAGAACTCTACTCTTAATTGCCCATATTTCATTGAAAATGCCTCCTAATAACAGGCAGTGTGAAATGACCATGTCTAATGTAATCATAACTAGACAACGCAAACTGCAGAGAAATAAAATGGTTGGCAATGATTTTCTCCTTTATGTAGTCGTATTATTTTTCTTTAGGATTTGCTATCAAGAGCAGTGATATACAAATTTCTTAACATTGCAAATACTTTCTGAACCATTATCTCAATTTAATAAATCTCTTGTTGACACCAACAATAAGTTGGGAAACCTCCGGAAAGTTTTCCCCTGCCCTTTGGCAGGAATGTGAAAGCCACTAAAATGTGAGAATGAATGATAAAGGAAAGGCTCAGCTTATTCTGGCTTCTTCATGCATTTGTCACTGCAGAATACGTTATGAAATTAACTTCTTATGCATCATCTGCGACTGAAACAATGACATCAAAGTCACTAGCAGTCATCTCTGCAATTTCATCCTTGTCACTGACAGATTTCAGTGCCAACATCAAGTGAACTCCATATTCTCCTTGCTGGTTTTGATATGATTTAGGCTAAAACAGAGTCAAGCATTTAAGTGGAAAATAAAAGTGGATTCATCATTGAAAGGAAGTAATTTACAAAAAATACATATCAGTATTCCTTGCAACAGTCTATATATTAACCAAGATTGTGATATTTAGGGGAACCCCGATAGGACTTGTAACAAATGTATCCCCCAGAAAAGATGAGTCCTATCATTGTGGAACTTTTAGATAAGATTCATGCACAAAGTTGAACAAGTTGGATAAACTTAAATCTATCTTAACCTTCATATGTTAATTGTCTTAAAATATCATAAAAGCATTGCGATCTCATTGTTTACACCTTCAATTTTTAATTCCTATACTTAATTTAGGGTTAAGCTACATTTATGCTGATGTTGAAAACTTCCAAAATTCATAGAGTTAAAAGTGATTGGTGAAAGCCATGTTAAAAGATCAGAACAATATTTCTTTCAAATTTTCTCAGAAGATCAGAACAATATTTCTTTCAAATTTTCTCCAAACAAAGAAATGTATGGATCATTGTCCCAAAACTTGTTGGCAAATAGGAAGCAAAAACATAGATTAGCAGTTAACGTTTCTCCAAACAAATAAATGTATGGATCATTGTCCCAAAACTTGCTGGCAAATAGCAAGCGAAAACATCGATTACTAGTTAACTTTTCTCCAAACAAAGAAATGAATGGATCATTGTCCCAAAAATTGCTCGCAAATAGCAAGCAAAAATATCGATTACTAGTTACGCTGTAAGGCGTTTCCCTCTGAAATCAACTCCCCTCTCTGCCTACCTGTCATCTTTATACGCCATAGGATTATATGTTAGACGATTGCAAAGGTTTCAGCCATTAGATTAGAAGCTGAAACGATTTGTACACTGGTCTAATGGTTAGAAATTTGTTGCTGAATCTGTCTCTGAAAATTAGTTGTTGGAACGGTTTGCGCACTGGTCTAATGGTTACAAATTCGTTGTTGAATCCGTCTCAGATCTAGATTTCCAAAAGGTCTCAATTTAATTCGGAGCCGAATGACCACAGGTATTTTTCGAAATTTGTGCTTATCCATTGAATTTTTCTGAGCTGAAGACTCTAGGAGATTCCTTAAATGCCCTAATATGAACGCGTTTAAGTTCATATTATTTGGTGTTATAGATTTCAGACAGTTTCGTGAATTTTAGTTCAGAATTTATGTTCTCTAGTCTATAAAAGTAGAGCATAAGGTGTTTGATCATGGCCGACTACTGAACCTAAAATTGTTTAGGCAAACAAGCGTTTACTGTGCATAGAACTCCTCGCACAGGAACCTTTTTGCACATTTCGGTGAAATAGACTGTAAAACCAAAGGAAATGACAATCAAAGCCGAGTCTTCTCCGTTTTCTTCCAGAAACCCTCGCGTTAGCCGGTGCTATGAGCAGGACAACGCGTTCCCTACTTCTGCTCAGGAAAAGCCAATCGGCTTCTGAAAACACAGGAGAAAACTGATCCTTTTCATGCTCTGTACAAGGTCCCGGTTGGAGACACCCCCTTATGGTAGAGCCAAGCACCTTCAAGGGAACTATTTTGTTGAATGTTTCTTAGAACAAGCTATTTTATTCATACCTTATGTGTGGAAGATCAAATTAATCGAAATTTTGAGGATACAGCTCATGGAAAAGGATCCTACTGGCGCCATTCAAAATCGGTGCAACCAACTCTTTATCGAAATTAATCCATGTAGAACCCTGATAAAGTGGTGAGCAACATTCATCAGAAATGATTCAAATGATAATATTAAAAAGATTTCAGAATGTAGTTAATTCTTTACAAATTCCCACTTACCAGCAGCTGGTGAGTTATGAGCATTCACTGAATATACATCATACAAATGATAATGTAAGGATTCAAGAAGATTTCAGAATGTACATTTTCATAGTTTATATGTACTATTTTTTTTTCAAACTGTGCAATAAGTTTTTGTCTAATCTGCCAGGTAACCACATTACATGTGAATCTTGTTAGCATTGAACAGTCGAGAATAATACACAATAGTGTTATAGTGTTGGAATTCTCAGCGATTCTACTGTGTTAATGACTAAGTGTTTATTACAAACATTGCAATTTTTCAACAAAATGTCAAGAATGTTAGTGTAGTAATGGTGTTTTCACATCCACTACTTCATAAGCAGTTCTACTATGTTAATGACTAAGTGTTTATTACAAAAATTGCAAATTTTCAACAAAATGTCAAGAATGTTAGTGTAGTAAAGGTGTTTTCACATCCACTACTTCAGAAGTAGGAGGTGGGTACTGATTTTCTGCTCCTTCTGTTGCTATGGCTATATCTGCTTCTTCGTCAGAAGATATTTTGATTTGGGCAGCATCGTCTTGGCTTTTGCCCCACAGAAAAAGGTAGATACCAATGAATATAAGAGTCACGCCCATCAAACTATTCCAGTGTAGGAAAATCAAGAATTTCGGTTAATTAATTTTGTAAATATGTAGGCAGAATGACAGACACCTTCCCAGACATAGCGTGTCTCCCAGAACTATAGATGATAAAATTGTTGAGCACACGGTAGACACTGGGCTAAATACTGTAACGAATACTGGCCTCGTTTCTGCAAACACCATAACTGTAATGGAAATGCCATTGCATTGAATATGATTCCCTGCCAAATTGAATTGATCTTCCACAAATCAGCTTAACCACTTAACAAAAATTTAAGTTATTCATGGCTGGGAAAATTGAGGAAGAACACCATTCATGTATGTAGACTTTCTACAACGACCAAAGTCAAAATCCCAGCCCTATCCAGTATCCGTGATGTTGGAAAATGATGCCTCTGTCAAGAATGGCTATCAAGAGAGCATTTTGGATGGAGCCTAGAATGGCAGTAATTGATGTAAGGGATAGTGTGGCTGGAAACTTCTTCAATGCCTCAACTTGCACATGAAATTATAATCATACATTTGATTGGGTGGGGAGCCTTGAAACTTCTAAATACAGAAAAGGGTTATAATTAGGTATCAATTTAATATGCAAGGTGGTAGGGAGACCTGCAATATCATGGTAGTGGATAACATTATCACTGCTGAGATAAGGTAAATACACCCTCTAATATGGTTGCGTGAATCTCCCTCGTGTAGAATGGTTTCCACTAGGTGTATTGTATTAGTGTTGGAAACTGATGTTGATTGTCCCTACAGAGGCCAGAGTTGGGCTAGAGTAGGACCTTAATCCATTTCCCTAAATAAATGGCCGCCCAAAAACCTCT
>APFE030301248.1:90125-123000 GCA_000404065.3 Pinus taeda | reverse complement strand
TTAAAATATTAAATTTATTTCAAAAAGGTTTTGTTACTTTATAGGTTAGACACTAGCTTGAAATATGAAACTTATTCCAAAATGTTTTTGTTACTTTATAGATAAGGCATAGATTTCTCGGCTCTGTGATGAAAATAATGAAGGGAACATACATGTTAATCTGTTACTTGTGCTCTTTGACTGAAAAATACACGGTGAGAGAATAACGCATATTATGCTAATTGAAGAATGTTTTTTGGTTGTCGAAATTATAGTATTGAATTTAACACACTAACACCTTACAACAATGAACTAACAATATTCATGATGAAAATAGCAATATGGAAGATTTATCTACATAATGAAAAAGGCAATATGAGAGATTCCAATCACGTTCCAAGGCATTTTTTAAAATGTGGATGTGACAAAAGGTTGTTGTAGAAGGTGTTGTTTGTATATGGAAAATTTCTTGATCATTGTGTATATCCTAATGTTGATAGATATTTCTACTAAGTGGTTCCAGTTAATGGGGCATTGATTTGAGCGTTCAATATATTTTTATTCTTTATCAAAGTATTCTTTTGTTGTATTTGTGTTCTTCAATTTATGCCTTACGCCGTTTCCTTTGCAACATCTGGTGCAAATGCTAGTTATTATTTTTTATGCGGGTGTGGCCCTCTGCAAAAACTATGAGATATTCAAATTCTCTGCCAGTATAATCATGCCGAGTGGCCAATTCCGCTGTGTCCACTAGGGGCTTATTTTTAATGCTTATTATTAAATCAAATCATAAAATTATTTCTATAATATAGTTATTTTTCTAAAATAATTTTCATATTTCTTTTTAGATTATAATTTTTTTATATTTTTTTTTAATATATATATGAGAATTTGATTTTAAATAATCTTATCCTATTAATTATAATTGAATTTAGAATAAATCCTTCATTATTTCTAAAATAATTTTCATATTTTTTAAATTATATTTTTTTATTCATATAATATTTAGATAATTTGATTTTAAATAAAATCTTATCCATTAAATATTAATTGAATTTTAGAATTGAAATCCTTCATTAATATCATCTGATAGTTTAAGAGAAATTCTTCGGCATGAATCACAAGATAAATCATTTGTCGACGCGTTTCGAACCAACAAGTGTGGTTGTCCGAAACGCGTCGACAAATGATTTATCTTGTGATTCACGCAGAAGAATTTCTCTTAAAGCCTCAATTCAACAATCATCTGACAGTATCCTTTATCATTTCAACAGGGCTTGTTAGTCTAGTAAACGTTGTGGAGCTCATCAATTGAGACTTCGAAATTTTTTTGAAGAAGTGATTCACCCGTAGTAGGTTTACTGTATTTTGTGGAGGGCCATAAAATACAAGAAATATAAGAGGACCATTTTGCTAAATT
Organism: Pinus taeda; assembly: GCA_000404065.3. Lineage (NCBI taxonomy): Eukaryota > Viridiplantae > Streptophyta > Pinopsida > Pinales > Pinaceae > Pinus > Pinus taeda. The sequence goes on along the minus strand of APFE030301248.1, from coordinate 121,601 downwards.
TTAAAATTGATTCAAGTTGGAAGCACGGATAAACAAGCGCACTGGTGTTAAAACATCTTTTTTCGCCTGTGCAGGGGGATGGGAAATGTAAAGTGTGCCTGTTTTAATGCCCACATTGATGGTATTGTTCTTACAATCGAGGGAACAACAATAAATATTAGGGGAAGCTGGGACGGTGGATAAGGAGTCGTGTGGTCTACATAAAGCTAACTATACTTTAGCCTTTTACTAATGAATACATCGTGTGTTGGTTACTGTCAGCGATACGTCAATCTTTGGAAGCCTTTTTCTGATTTATTAAATAATTTATCAATATTAAGTATTTTGGGCATTCCTAATTTATTAAATACTTTATCAATAAATGCTTTATCAATATTAAGTATTTCGGGTTGGGAAGAAAATTTAAGGAAAGAAACCTAAAATTTATTGGATGCTAAGTGCTTAAATAATATTAATAAGTAGATGTTTTGTCAGGTTAGATAGTAACTCCACAAAATTCAATTCATATTATTCTTTTAGGTTGGTCTTTATTATATACATGAGGGACACTGCTCACTTCATCTCCCGATGACTATTCATATTACTTATTTATTTATTTACATTATATTCACCCAATCCTGATGATTAGGTGTCAACATTCCCCCCTTAATCTGAAGGGATGTTGGTGAATCCAAGCATCATTCTGAATTGTTCAAGCTTTTCTCTTCTAAGTGCTTTGGTGAAGTTGTCAACAATTTGCTCATCAGTGGAACAATGGCGAAGATGGATTGTTTTTGCCTCAACATGATGTCAAACCAGATGATATTTGGTATTGATGTGCTTTGTTCAATCATGGAACTTTGGGTTCTTGGCCAACTTTATTGCAGAGGTATTGTCAATCATGAGTGGAGTGGATTGTACTTGTTTTACCTCCAAATTTTCAAGAATTTTCCTGAGCCACACAATTTCTTTTGTTGCTTCAGCTGCAACCACGTATTCTGCTTCTGTGGAATCTGCTGGAACTGATTGTTTGCGTGATCTCCAGGAGACAGCTCCTGATCCAAGACTCATAACATATCCTGAAGTAGATACCCTAGTTTCTTTTTCTCCATTGAAGTCTGAATCAGAGTATCCAATCAAACTGAGGCCGTCCACCTGTGTATACTTGATTCAAAAATCTTGAGTTCTCTTCAAGTACCTTATAACACTTTTTACAGCAAACCAATGTCCCTCACAAGGCTTTTGCATAAACCTAGAGAGGATTCCAATGACAAACGGAATGTCTGGTGTGGTAGTAGTTAGGTAGTTGAGACTTCCTACAAGTTGTCTATACTTTGTTGCATCCTCAAATTCTTTTCCTTCAATAGATGTGAGCTTTAAGTTTTGTTCCATTAGAGTAGTAAGAGGATTGCATTTTGTCATGCCAAACTTGTTCAACAGATCTCCAATGTATTTCTTTTGAGAATGAAATATGGACTTTGGATGTTGGGTTACTTCAATACTAAGATAGTAATGAACATAGCCCAAATCAGTCATTTCAAAACTTTTCCCGAATTCCTTTTTTATGGATGCAATGTAACTTTCATTGTTCCCTGTCATCAAAAGATCATCTACATATACCACAAGATATACAACTGTTTTTCCAACTTTCTTGACAAATAAAGTTGCATCATCAAGATCATAATGATTGAAGTTGAGTTTCAGAAGATGCTCAGTTAGCTTTTCATACCAGGCTCGTGGTGCTTGTTTGAGGCCATACAAGGACTTCACACGTTTGCATACTTTATGTTCATGTCCTTTCACAGCAAATCCTTCAGGCCGGGACATAAAAACATTTTCTTTTAGATCTCCATTCAAGAAGGCAGTTTTTACATCCATTTGATGGACTTTCCAATTGTTCTGAGCTGCTAGTGCAAAGAGTGTCCGGATGGTGGCCCATTTTGTTGTGGGGGCAAAAGTTTCCTCATAATCGACCCCTTCTGTGCAAACCTTTTGCCACAAGCCTAGCTTTGTGCTTGTCAAGTGAGCCATCAGCTTTGTACTTGTTCTTGTAGACCCACTTGCAGCCAATTGGTTTGGTTCCAAATGAAGGATCAACCAGCTTCCAAGTGCCGTTCTTTATGAGGGCATCATACTCCTTTTGCATTGCTTCTTTCCATTCATCATGAGAAGCAACTTCTTTATAGGAAGTTGGTTCAAAATCTGTAGACAAGTTCAATTCACAATCATAAGAAACATCCATATCAATAGGTGAATTAGAGACATCTACATCACCTCCATTTTGTCGATTTGCATTTCTGGTTCCTGTTTTTCCAATTTCATCAGGATGAACACTTTCAAGTGTCTTTGTCAGCCACTTTGGGGGACCTTTCTGAGATGGTCCAGGCTGCTCTGTTGATTGAGTTGGGAGTGAATCAAGATTGAGTCTCCCAATTCTATTTTACATCACTTAAAGCATCATCCATTGTTGGAGTTTCAGTCAGGGGAGAGTGTTCTTCAGAAGAAGATTCCACATGTTGATCTAGAATAGGAATCCCCCCTTCAAGATGTGGAATCTAATTATCAAATTCTTGAAATGATTTCATTTTTGTGAATCTATCCAAGCGATCAAGTTGTCGCTCAACAACATTGTAAGATTTGGATGATTCAAGAAAAATTACATCTCTAGATACAACAAACTTTTTATTTACTTCATCATAGAGGCGGTATGCTTTAGAGGTGTTTGAATACCCAGGAAGATACACTTACGACTTCTAGCACCAAGTTTGTTTCTATGTACCTTTGTTATCAAAGCATAACAGGTGGAACCAAAGACCCTGAGATGTTTTATCGAAGGAACATGTCCATATCACAATTCATAAGCAGTCTTGTTTCTTATAGCATTAGATGGGCATCTATTCTTTATATATGCAGCACATAGAATAGCATTAGCCCAAAACATTATCTTTACATTTTTTAAGAAAAGAATGGATCGTACCATATTCAAGATTGTTCTATTCATTCTTTCAGCTACACCATTCTGTTGGGGATTATAAGTCACAGTTGTTTGATGTTTGATCTCATGTTGGCGAAGATATTTTTCAAATTCATTTGATGTGTATTCTTTTCCATTATCAGTGCGAATAGACCCAATATGAGATTGTGCATCATTTTCAATCCATTTATGAAAATTCTTGAATGTTTGGAAAGCATCAAATTTGTTCTTCAATAAATAAACCCAACACATTCTGGTGTAGTCATTAATAAATGTCATCATATATTTATTTCCATTTGTAGAAGGAACAGGCATTGGATCACATAAATCTGATTGAATGAGTTCAAGTTTTCTTTGTTCTCTTGAATGTGAATCGTAAAAAGACTATTTTCTATGCTTTCCTAGAATGCAAGCATCACATTGCTTAAGTTTCCTAGGAATTATAGGCAAACCAGCAACACCATTTTTCTTCAACAAGCAAGGGCTGTCATAGTTCAAATGTTCAAATCTAGCATGCCATAATAAACTTGATGGAAGTGTACCTTCTTCATGATGAGAATTGTATGAGAAATGTTGTGCATGAGCAGAAGTTCCTTGCAGCTTGAGAAGCCTTTCTTCTTCTATTCCCCTCATGACAAGTGAGTGGTCAGATGCTTTTCTCACCTCAAGCTTGCCATCAAACGTATGAATGGAGTGACCTTGCTGGCGGATGTGAATCAAGGAAATCAAGTTTCTCTTCAGCTGTGGGAGATATAGAACATGGTGCAGAAGAAACTCTGGAAGACCAGGCAATTTAAGCCTAATTGTGCCAAGCCCTGATGGCTTGATTTTTGATTGGTATGCAAAGTATACTGCTACATCAACATTTTCAGTAAATTCTTCAAAAAAATATTTTCTATGAGTCATGTGGCAAGTTGCTCCTGAGTCAAGCAACCAATCATTTTTCCAAGAAGCAAGTGAAGAATTAAATAAATCTTCATTTACTCCAATATTACATTGTGCCACAACATAGTGAGCAGATTCAGGTGCTTTACCTTTGTCTGTATCATCAATTTTACCTTTCTGTTGGTTTCTTTGCTGCTCAATTTTGTCCCATGGTAACTTGCATGTAGAGGCATCATGTGATCCATTTCTTTTGCAGCGTATGCAGTGCAAATCTGCCTTTTCTCCATGAGAGTGTTTGCCCCCCTGCCTCTGAAATATCTTCCTCTTCCTCTTCGACCACCTCTTCCCCTAGAAATATCTTTAGCAGGATTCTTTTCTTTATGAGCAAGGCACGTAGCCTCTTCAGAAGATTCAGGGGCTATATTCTTTCCAAAAGCTTTCTCTTTCAGCAAACTTTTCCACAAGAGAGTCAAAGGTGATATCTTTGAGATTTCCATTTGCTTGCAATAACTCAAGATAATTGGAGTAAGTAGGATAAAGTGCCTTGAGAAAAGCAATAAGAGGAATATCTAATTCAACCTTAGTGGATTTGATTATCATCATTTAGACTTTACTTCAGATCAAGAGCAAGAGGATCATTATTTTGCAGTTCAAGAGTGAAGAGTTTAATCATGAGTTGAACAAATTCAAGTGCAGAATGTGAGTCATAGAGTTCTTTCAGCTTTTGTAAGGCTTCAAAAGCAGTTGAAAATGGCAAAATATGGCGACTCACCGCTTCATTTACAAATGTTGTGATTAATGCATAAGATTTTATGTTCTTGTTTTCCCAAATGACGAGCTCTTTGTCTGATGTAGGCTGCTCTGGCTCTATGTCTCCGTCTCCAACACACACTCCTTTCCAAAACTCATTGAAAATGAGTGTATTTTATCATCCGGGACCACTCAGGATAGTTCTCTTTGCCAGTGAGAACTATTCCCACAATAGATATGATTGAATGCATACTATAAAAAATACTTCTGCTGATAGAAAAATACTTATGCCAATATACAATAAAATTGTACTTTTGGTGGTAATTTAAAAAAAATTACAATTCAAAGGGGCATTCTCTCCATATAGGGTTTTGTACTATCTTTGTCTTTAATGAAAATATAAAACATTTCCCAAAGAAATATTCAGATCAGGCATGCACTCTCAAAAGAATTTCAAATCTCTTCCTCATCAATTTTTTTTCTTATGGTTCATGTGTAGCGTGTGATATAGCGCCGATAGCGTCTTTATCAGTTCAGACTTTCACTTTTCCTCAACGACACAAAATATTTGAAAACCTGTGTTCAGAGTTTCACTTACTACCAAAATAGAAAGAATTGAAATTTTGTATACAGTTGTGCGTACTCCGCTCCATAAAGAAGATTCCACATCATATTACACATAGGCAGCGTCAATCATATTACGAGCAGCATAATATCATATTACAGGCATTGTAAATCATATTACAGGCAGCGTAAATCACATAGCATTCAAACTTCAGGCCTCAACGCATATGCCAACACAGATTTAAAAAGGAAATCAACGCTCATACCATAGACAGCTCACTAATGTCATATACAACATTAACTTACAGTGTTAACTTACAACTCAACTAATGCCATAGATAGCGTACGCAACTACCACTGCAAATTTGGAGGTCTTCATTTCCATTGTCGTTACAGGTTATGAAACTAGAGAGAATCAATCAAAAGCTGAATCACGGCGCTGAGCGAAGCAGTCAAAACCAAGTTGCTAATCTCTTATAACCTCTGGGACACAAATGCCTTAAACAGTGAAACTTCAACTGAATTGTTCAAATAATGGCATAGAGCTCCTAGCAAGGCGTGCCTGTGCCACAACTGCTTCGCCAGGAGACAACATCCAAAGAGAGTGGGAAGATTCACTAGCGTTAACTTACAAAGAGCATCATTCGAGCAACAAATAGAACCATTAGAGGGCGGACTGGTATATGCATAGAAGATAGTAGAAAATGATTATGGCAAAATCCAAGTTGAGAATGCAACATTTAGACAGAGGCAGTCACTATGGAGGGGACAGAGAGCGCAACAGTGGTTAGACTACAAGAAACTAGCAGAAGGGAGTTACAAGACTATGCCAGAAATAGAGCTGGCTCTAATACCATGTCAGGCCAAGTAGTAACTCCACAAAATTCAATTCATATTATTCCTTTAGGTTGGTCTTTATTATATACATGAGGGAGACTACTCACTTCATCTCCCGATGACTGTTTATATTACTTATTTATTTATTTACATTATATTCACCCAATCCTGATAATTAAGTGTCAACATGTTTAAACAATATTAATGTAATATTAATAATAAATAGATGCTTAAACAACATTAATAAGTAATATTAGTTTAATGAAAAAAACCTAATTTAAGGAAAGAAACCTAAAACCTAAAATTTATTAAGTAATATTAATTTAACGAAAGAAACCTAACTTAAACCATATTAGTTTAATGAAAGAAACCTAATTTAGGAAAGAAACCTAAAATTTATTAGATGCTAGATGGTTAAACAATATTTATAAGTAATATTAATTTAATGAAAGAAACTTAAAATTTAATTTAATGAAAGAAACCTAAAATTTATTACACTTTAAACAATATTAAGTATTTAATTAGCCACCTGAATAAGTGATTTTTTATTTTAATGCTTTTTATAAATATTAAGTATTTTATTTTTTTATATCATATTACATTAGAAGAAGGTTATTTTGATTTTTGATTTTAATAAAATTAATGAAGGAAACCTGAAATTTTATTAGACACTTTTAGACACTTAAACAATATTAAGTATTCTATGTATTTTATTAGCCACAGGGATAGAGTGATTTTTTATTTTTGCTTTCTATAAAATTAAGTTATTTTTTTTTATTTATTATTATATAATATATTAGAAGAAGGTTATTTTTTGATTTTTGATTTTATTTTTTTATTATAAATACTAAGTATTTTATTTTTTTCATATTATATGAGAAGGAGGTTATTTTTATTTTATGACTTTTTATTTCAACTTTAGTGGGAGGTAGGTTAGTTGGTTGATTTTTTTTAAAAATATCTTTAGATGGACATGATTAATCGTAGGCTGAATAGAGTATGCTTCAACTTATAAAAGGCAAGGCATTTGAAATTGATGGTCTCTGAAATTGAAGGCCTCTTCGTTTCCACAAACAATCCACGTGGTTGATGACCCCTTCCCATTCTAAGGTGGCCTGATCGTGCCATTGCTTCCATTCTCCAACCATTAGACATGAAACACCACCACTTTCATCCATCTATATTGTCAAGTGTTGGTGGTAAGGGAGTAGTTGTTATTTTTTCAGGAGCGCGACTTTCTTAGGGAAGAGCTGGAGAGGAGCGCACTTCTTGTGGCCTGCGTATCTGGAATTTGGATTGTTTGTGAGTTGGATTGCTCATTATTGGAGTGAAGGGACGAGCTGATCAGAGAGCCAATATGTGGCTAGTGATTCGAAGAGCTGAAGAGCCACCTGAAACTCGATCTGTTCAACAGAGCATTCGTTCGAGAGAACCACCATGATCTATTGCTTCTCTGGTGTACCGATTTGAGCACATGAGTAGATTGGACAAATATTTTACACCTTTTAGCACATGCTAAGGGAAATTAAGGTAATTCACTATCATGCGACAAAGAGCGCTCTGGCTAACTGTGGTTTATTATAACATTTAAAGGAAAAATAAAGATAAACATTGTGCATGACAATGGCATTACCCATCTATGAATATTTAGATAGAGTTTATGGAATTGGCTAAATTTCCAACCATCCCTTCCTTGATTATTTTGGTCATGCAAATAACAAAGCGTGAATGGATACTACAAGCTAGGGGTTGTAAGAAAACAAAAGGGTTTAGAGAGGATTAGGGGTAGAGCCTCTCCAGATAACCTAGAACACGCTTCCATGCATTTATGCCATTACTCCTCTCTAAATTGAAATTGTTACTTACAAAAGTCCTTGGCGCTTCAAGAATTAATTATTAAAATTGCAGTTGGCTTAAGGTTGGTGGTTTGCCGAGGAATTCCTTTGTTTGTCCGAATAGTCTCGTGACATCGACGGTTGCATGATTTGCTTCTTTCTTCTGTTAAAATCTACAAATAAATTTTCCGTTCTCATCATTAAACACCTTTTGGAAGAACTTCATAAAAAAACAATATTTCACGAAACTTGATCTGTATTATAATTATCATCAAATTTGGATAAATACAATAGACATTCATAAGGTTTCCTAGATTTCCTTTCACACACGAAGAAAATTGTGATTTTTTCGTGATACGTTTTGAGCTTTATGGCTATTATAGTTATCTTTTGATCACATTCTTCCAAAACGAATCTTATTGTTCAATTATTGATCACATAGTAAATTTTTATGTCTAATTAGTTTTTTTTGGCATGGCAATTACTGTTCATTGAGCAAATTTATGTAAAAACTAAACATATCCCTCTTTCTCATTACGTAATATTGGCTTATTGATTTTTTAGTTGTTGAATAATATGGGTTTATTGGACCCTCTTCTACATCATCAAAATCTATCGTTACAACGATGATGAAATGAAATTACAGGTTGATCATTCAATCGTGGAGAAGGATGAAAACCATGCATGACTACTAGAGCTACACCCACCTTGGAAAAAGGCTATGACACCGGTCTCTACATTTTCAAGAATGGTGCTTCTAATATCACTAGTGGAAAATTTATTGCATGTGCAACGACTTCCTCCAATCGCAGGCCTCTGCAATGAATAAATGAGTATTCGATCTTTTTCAATTTCAAGTTATTGTACTACTTTAAGAACTTTTCCTTCCTTAAATGAGCTAAAACTAGATTTCCAACTTCAAAGTTTTCCTACCTTCGCTTGAGATAAGCCCTCTGCATATATTTAAGATTGGTTTCCTTTAGCTTCTCTTTAACTTGCACATGTACCATATACATTGTTGTAACAAACTCCTCTGCATCTAGACTTCGATTTTCTCCTTTCCCCAAATTTCTGATTTCAGAAATACCTCTTGGATGCATGTCATACACAATATAAAAATGGATTTTGCTTATGCTCCTATTAGGAGAATCATTATAGGAAAATTCAACTTGTGGGATAAGTTGATCACATTGCTTATTATGTTCATGAACAAGACACCTTAGTAAATTTCCCAAACTTCTATTAACCACTTCGGTCTTCCCATTTGTTTGGGGATGATAATCTGAGTTGTAGGTTAATTTTGTCCCCAATTTTCTTTTACACAATTCTCCAGAAATATCCATAAACTTGGTGTCATGGTCTAAGACAATGCTCTTAGGAAATCCATGTAGCCTTACTACTTCATGGGAAAACAAATTTCAATACGGGAAGCATAATTGGTTTTGGAACAGGGTATAAAATGTGCCATTTTAGAAAACCTGTCCACTACTACAAAAATTAAATAATGACTTCTCTCAGTTATTGGAAAACCTACAACAAATCCATACTAATGGCTTCCCAAGACCTGCTCGATATGGGCAGTCGCTGATAAATTCCTGTTTTCTGATGTCTCCCTTTATCATGTTGAAATTTTGACATCTATTTGCAAACATTTTGATTTTTGTCCTCATACCAGGCCAATAATAAAAGGAACTTGATTGTGCATGGGTCTTGTCATGGCCAAAATGACGAGCAAACCCTCCACTGTGTTTCTCTTTCAACAAATTATCCCTCATTGATCCTCTTGGGAGACACAACTTGCTTCCCTTGAACAAAAATCCATCATGAACCAATTATTCAAGCCATGGGCTTCGATCTTTGATCACAGGGTTTTCACAGGCTTCATAGATTTCTTTAAAATTTGGATCTTCCTTATCCAATTCTTGAATGTGTTCATATCCTAGACTATTATCTTCGAACTCCCACATAATTAAACATCTATTGCTCAAACCATCAGCAACTTTGTTAGCACTTCCATTTATATGCTTTAAAAGAAAAGAAAAATTCTGCATGTACTCAACCCATTTTGCATGTTTTTGGTTCAGCTTGTCCTGTTTGTTGATAAATTACAATGCATGGTTGTCTGTATACATGATGAACTCTCTAAGCATAAGATAATGTTTCCACTTCTTGAGAGACTGAATTAATTCATAAAAATTCTTTTTTTTCACAAGTATAATACTTCTACTTGGCCTCATTCAGTTTCTCACTGAAATATGCAATTAGTTTATCATCCTGGCTAAGAACAACTCCAATTGTTGTTCCACTAGCATCACATTGTACCTGAAAAGGCCTCTGGAAATTAGGAGAAACTAATATAGTTCAATAATTTTCTTCTTCAACAATTGAAATGCTTCTTTTGCAGCTAATATCCATCTAAATGGTTGTTGTTCCCTCTTAATTGTCTCTATCATTGATACACAAATGTGGGTGAAATTTTGAATAAATTTTCTGTAAAAGTTGGCCAATCCATGAAAGCTTCTCACCTCATGTATGTCGGTTAGGGAAAGCGACTCTTTAATGGATTTTAACTTCCTAGGGTCCATTTCAACCCTTCAACAGAAATTAGAAATCCTAGATAAACCAACTTTGTCTTAAGAAAAGAACACTTCTTCAGATTTATCAAAAGTTTTTCCTGTTGTTGTTTCTTTAATACTAGCTTTAAAAATCTAAGGTGTTCTTCCTTAGTTATGTTGTACACAAGGATATCATCCAGGTAAACAATCACAAACGTGGCAATAAATTCTTTGATAACTTCATTCATGAGCCTTATAAAATTGTTGGGTGCATTGGTCAAGACAAAAGGCATAACCAGCCATTCGTACAAGTCATCATTAGTTTTGAATGTTGGCTTCCATCAATCCCCTTCTCTTATACAAATCTTATGATACATGCTCTTTAAGTCTATTTTCGAAAATTACTTGGCACCACTGAGACAATCCGTTATATCAGCCATGCGGGGTAAAGGAAACCTGTACCTAATAGGTGACTTGTTAATAGCTCTGAAATCAGTGGACATTCTCCAACCTTTATCTTTTTTGGACTCGAGACAGTTGACACAACACACAAGTTTAAGCTTTCTCTGATCATCCCTGTGTCCATAACGCTTGGAATTGCTTTATTGTCTCCTCATTTTCCTTAACGATCATTATGTAAGTTTCCTTGTTAGGTAGACTAACTCATGAAATTAAATCTATATTATGGCCAATTATTCTTACATGGGGTAAGGAATTTGGAAAACCATCGACTATAACATCAACAAATTGATCTAATAATGACTAAATTTCACTAGGAAGCTTATTAAGATTTGTGTGTGTGAGGACAGTTTGAGGCTTACCAATTACAAAAAACTACAATTGGACCTCTTCTTGCTTTACTTGTTGTAGTAACTCCTTCCTAGTCATCATTAACACACCAACGCTTGCATCCTCCTTGGTTCCCTTCTCTTACAATGGTAACAACATGTGCTTGCAGTTGTCCTTATTGAAAGAGTAGGTGTTCTTTCTCCCATCATGAATAACACCTCTGTCATACTACTGCAACTTACCTAATAAGACATGACAAACTTCCAAAGGCATGATGTCACACAACACCTCATCCTTGTAGATGCCAATTTGGAATTCCACCTTGCTATGTTCATTGACTAAAATCTGATGTCCCTTTTGTAGCCATGTCACTCGATAAGGAGCGAGATGTGCCATCCTTTGCAACCCAAATTTCTCCACCATTTCAATAGAAACCAAGTTGTTAATGTTGCCGCTATTAATAATTACTTTGTAACACTTCCCTTTAGATTTGCAAACTGTTCTAAACATATTTCTTCATTGGGATAGTTCTTGCTTCACTTTCTCCCCTTTAATTAAGATCCTCTTCAACATTAAGGACTCACCCAACTCAAGGGTTTCCTCTTTTACTTTAGTTGTTGCTACCTCATCCCTAGCTTCTACAACATGTGCTCCTCTCTAACCTATTGATTTATTTTTAGGATAGCTCCATGAGAGATAGCATGTCTTTCCACATATGTATCATCTAACTTCCATGTCTTTGCCTCTACCTTTTAGGAAAAATCCCCTACCTCTTGATTTTCCTCCTCTTGGAGATCAACTGCTTGAACTTCCCACTTCTTCTCTAGGAGTCTAGGTTCTTCCTCTATTGGGAGTCTCTTTCCATTTAGCTAAAATCCTTCCTCTATAACATTGGCTCGACATTCTAGCCAACATTTCTTCTGCCCTTAGTGCTTCCTAATAAGAATCCTCCATAGTCTTCAATGGTAAGAGGTTGATTTCATATTTAACCTCAAATATTAGGTTATTAGTGTACCTGACCACCTTCTCCACGTCCTCTTTGATGTGACATGCTCTTATACTTAGCCTATAAAACTCCTTCGCATACTCTTTCATTGTCATGAATTTCTATCTCAAATTTTGTGGCTTCCTAAACAAATTCAACTGGTAATCCTTGGGCATATATTTTCTCTTGAATTTAGCCACCCCATCCTATCCCAACTTTTAATCTTTTCCTTTCCTTTTTTTCTCCAGTCTGCTTGCAACTCATCCCACCACAACACTACATGTCCCCTTAACCTGGTCACAACATACTTGACCTTCTAGTCTTCTTCAACAACCCCATAGTCAAAATATTTATCTAGAGTGTTGATCTAATACAACAACTCTTCCACATTCAAATTTCCTTCATATATCGACACTTCCATTTTTGGCTAGACTTGGTCTTGGTAACTAGTTTAATCAACTGCTCATATGGTTCCTCTCTTCCTCGAGTTCTTTCCACCTCTTCCTCAGAACTTGTATCCTCACTCTCATTGATGTCTCTTATATCAGGTTCTCATTTATGAGTAGTTTCCACGATCTTCATCCTCACCTGGACACGCCTAAGCTCCAATATCTAGTCATCATCTATCTCATCCCTTCCTTGAACTCCTCTTTTGGTTTCCATGTTAGAAACACACCTTTAGCAGCGTCTCAATACTTGCTTGCTGTTAAAGAATTATTTCCCATCTCTTCGTTTTTCTTCCCACTTTTTTTAACACGAAAACCCAATTTATTCCTCCTCTACTCTTGACTTTCTACGCTTCTTAAGACACAATTATGTGAGGAAGATTTTTTTCTTTCGTATCCCACTATTTCACAAGGCGCATGCCTTCATTGATCATTTCAATCCTCTCTCAAATATAATTTACATCTCAAGGTTCTTGCTTCACAATCGCCACATGGAGCGAACTCTCTTACGACCCTTCCCTTTGGTCTCCTTTACAAAAACTTAACAGTCAAATGCACTAAGGACAATCCACATGCAACCTCAAGATGCACACAACTTTGAAACCAGTCAGGGATCATAATCCCCACACTCGACCACCAGAGGAAATGTTATGTTCCTTCCGACTTCCAACTAGTCAGTGATATCAGAGGTTAGCAATAAGACTAAACCAAGCCAACCATATCTAACAATTTTATCTCCCACCAAAAAACCCAAGAGAGCAATACTAAGCATGTTGTATCCCTTGGTGCGTCCACTATTGAGCACTGTTGATTTCTTTGATGAGGTGCTTTAATGAATAAATCCATACATGAACTACATTGAATTTTATCAAAATATTCACTATTGGAATTGATAAGTTTTCAAAGTTTTGCCCCGATTCAATTGAATTTGGTAACTATGGTTAAACATCATCATCATCCACAAAAGAAAAAAAACAACTTTGATTTATAACCAACTAAGCTAACCCTCCAAGCTCAATTAAAACTAGAATTATAAATATTAATTCATGCTTTTTAATTTTAAAAACGTGTCATATTGAAAATTTTTAACATTTCGAAAGATTTACAAACAAAATTCCCAACCAGTGTACATACACACTGAATCCTTAAAAATTTTGTATCCATGGACTCCACAATTTGTTGATTGTCAACAAAGGTGTCTTTTTTTCAGTTCCGTGGGCTATGCAGGGCATCATATTTTACATAAGGAATCCATGCAGACTCCACAATCTAAGTGTGGTTTCTCTTCAATTCTAGGGGCTGTTTAGAATCCATGATTTGTTGAGTGTGCTCGATGTTCATTTCTAGCGGTTGTGCGAGCTCCACAATCGCTTGATCAGTGTGGTCACCTTTAAGCTTCAGAGGTTGTATGCGCCCCTCAATCTTTATTTTGGTAGCTACTGAAAGAGATTGAAGCTATTGAAAGAGGTCTTCAAATCTCATCTTATAATGTAGCAGAGCATGGTCTCTTCCTTTGTTCTTCTTGAAAAAAATTAACACGAAAACCCAATTTATTCCTCCTTCGCTCTCAGATGTCTATGCTTCTCAAAATGCAATTTTGTGAGGAATATTTTTTTTTACTTCATATCCCAGTATTGAATAAGGCGCATGCCTTCATTGTTAATATAAATAACCTCTCAAGTATAATTTACATCTCAAGATTCCCACTCCACAATGGTTGCGTGGAGCAAACTCTGTTATGACCCTTCCGTTTGGTTTCCTTTAAAAAAATTTAATAGTCAAATGCCTTAAGGATAGTCCATGTGAAACCTCTAGGTTTAAAAAACTTTGAGACCAATTGGGTGTTAGAACCCCCACACTTGACCACCAAAGAAAATGTTACGTTCCCTCATACTTTCGACTAGTTGATGATCTCCACAAAGGTCAAGGTCGACATTAAAGCCAAGTCAGGGTCCTACAACCTTGTGTGAATGATGAATTGGGCCACACCCGACTAAACTCTACCAATCTTAACATACGCGAGGATCATGTGTGACTAAACTCTACCAATATTTACATACGCGAGGATCATGTGTGAATAAATAATCCCCACACTCGACCACCAGAGGAAATGTTGTGTTCCTTCCGACTTCCAACTAGTCAGTGATATTAGAGGTTAGCAATAAGACTAAACCAAGCCAACCATATCTAATGATTTTATCTCCCACCAAAAAACCCAAGAGAGAAATACTAAGCATGTTGTATCCCTTGGTGCGTCCACTATTGAGCAATGTTGATTTCTTTGATGAGGTGCTTTAATGAATAAATCCATGCATGAACTACATTGAATTTTATCAAAATATTCACTATTGGAATTGATAAGTTTTCAAAGTTTTGCCCCGATTCACTTGAATTTGGTAACTATGGTTAAACATCATCATCATCTACAAAAGAAAAAAATCTTTAATTTATAACCAACTAAGCTAACCCTCCAAGCTCAATTAAAACTAGAATTATATAAATATTAATTTATGTTTTTTAATTTTAAAAACGTGTCACATTGAAAATTATTAACATTTCGAAAGATTTACAAAAAAAATTCCCAACCAGTGTACACACACACTGAATCCTTAAAAATTTTGTATCCATGGACTCCACAATTTGTTGATTGTCAACAAAGGTGTCTTTTTTTTCAGTTTCGTGGGCTATGTAGGGCATCATATTTTACATAAGGAATCCATGCAGACTCCACAATCTAAGTGTGGTTTCTCTTCAATTCTAGGGGCTGTTTAGACTCCATGATTTGTTGAGTGTGCTCGATGTTTAGTTCTAGCGGTTGTGCGAGCTCCACAATCGCTTGATCAGTGTGGTCACCTTTAAGCTTGAGAGGTTGTATGCACCCCTCAATCTTTATTTTGGTAGCTACTGAAAGAGATTGAAGCTATTGAAAGAGGTCTTCAAATCTCATCTTATAATGTAGTAGAGCATGGTCTCTTCCTTTGTTCTTCTTGAAAAAAATTAACACGAAAACCCAATTTATTCCTCCTCCGCTCTCAGATGTCTATGCTTCTCAAAATACAATTTTGTGAGGAATATTTTTTTACTTCATATCCCAGTGTTGAACAAGGCGCATGCCTTCATTGTTAATATAAATAACCTCTCTTATATAATTTACATCTCAAGATTCCCACTCCACAATGGTTGCGTGGAGCAAACTCTGTTATGACCCTTCCGTTTGGTTTCCTTTAAAAAAACTTAATAGTCAAATGCCTTAAGGATAGTCCATGTGAAACCTCTAGGTTTAAAAAACTTTGAGACCAATTGGGTGTTAGAACCCCCACACTTAACCACCAGAGAAAATGTTACGTTCCCTCAGACTTTCGACTAATTGATGATCTCCACAAAGGTCAAGGTCGACATTAAAGCCAAGTCAGGGTCCTACAACCTTGTGTGAATGATGAATTGGGCCACACCCGACTAAACTCTACCAATCTTTACATACACGAGGATCATGTGTGAATAAATTAACATTGGCTGTGAATAGATTAATGGTTTGCATGTAAGAGGAGGTGCGTACTATGGTAGAGCTACCCACGTCAAGTATCCATTCATTAGTTTCATGGTCCACTTGCCTATCTAGTATGAACCTTATGGCTTATCGAACATGTTCTTCCACATAAGAGATTACTCTTTGGAGTAATTCAGGGATAATTTCTCTATATCAGGTCATAGTAGCGTGAGCTACTGATTAGGCTTAGGTTTAGCCAATAGAGGAGGAAACAAGGTTAGGGGTAGGGGAGGGACCCAATCATCCTCTTCTACCTACATAATGAGTAGAGAAGAGACGACTTCTTTCCATGGTCCATGGACACCGGGGATGGGATGAATAAAGTCTAGGATATCAAAGACAAAGTCTAGATAGAGAGGAGTGTTGGAAAATCAGGGATATTAAATTAGGGTTTGATTCTCCTTTCATGATAATTACTTTTGAGTATGTTGGCTTATTTTAGTTATTTATTATATTATCTTTCATCAAGCAATTATACATACTCGAAGATCACAAAACAAGAGACACAAGATATAGGCACATGCCAGGGCAAAACCCCCATCGAGGGAAAAACTCAGTCAAGATAATTCTTCCTTTCAATAGTATCCTTTGAGACTCTTCACCCTAGAGAAAGAACAAACTTTCCCTCCACACCATGTCAGCTTCCAAGATATTTGAACCCTTCTAACAACTTCGACTAGGCAGTAGCTTCCAACAACATGCAGCTTACGCAAACAATGAAATCTTAGGAGACTTCGATCTCCCAACCCAGACCATGAAACAGAGAGAGAAAGGCACCAAAAGTTCGATTTTCCTCTTCTCTAGAGACTCCCCCAAACTCGCACTTCTTTCATCCTCTGGACAACAGACTTCGCACTTCTCCAGTTCTTCTTGAGATATTAAACTTGCTTGAGAGTGAGTGCTCCAAATGACTTCAACCTCCTTCAATATATAGGCTTCTTGTGGGTCGAATGGGGGTCCTTAGGCTGAACTTATGTGGAGGACACATAATTCATATTTGACTTGATACAAAACCTTTTTACATGATCTGAAAGCCCAAGAAGGGTCTCTTTGAATGTACAATGACTCTATAAAATCAAGATTAATCATGGGAGCCCACAATGGGGACTTTGATTAACATAACGATGACCCAAGTATGACACCCATGCTTTAATAAGTCATTGTTACAAACATTTCTTTTCTTTATTCTTTTGACAAGTACATTTACATAATGACTCAAGTACATTATTGAAGGCTGAACATAGTTACTTTTCCAACAAGGAGAGACAAAAGAGAGACATTAGGAACTGTAAGAGGGGTGGAAGGTAAGGTAAGGAGGGGGGAGAGAAGGATAACCTGACATAACAATGAATAGGGAACTCTCGTCAGAGAGAAACAAGGGAGGTAGGGAGTCAAACGAGGGTTAAAAAAGCCCAAATGGAATTCAACCTCCTAGAATAAGAAGTCCCAAATCGGGGATAAAATAGCGAGAATATGATTTATCCACAACTCTTGTAGAACACTGATGACAAAATGTCTACAAATGAAGGGCCATGTAGAATAGAAATTACAATTATAGCAAACTTGAGTCTCCTTCACCGATTTCACAATGAATCAGAGGCAGCGTGCCCTAGACTAAGTATTTCGAGCCACAAACTATCAATAATTGTACATGTAATGACAACTCCATTGTAGAATTGACATTGGCCTTTATTCCTTCCTAACATGTAATTTATAAAAATAGTAGGATTGTAAAGTATGGGGGTGCCCACGAGAAACGATTACATGGAACATGATCAACTACAACTAGAGATTCAACCCTCCCTCCTTTATCTCCATTATTCTATCCTATGTCATGATATGCTATTTCCATCTAGTTAATTGTCATAATTACTACTTGGGTGCTCCTACTTTCAGAATTCAAGATGAATTGTTCTTCTCCCAGGACTCCCATGCAACTAAGGTTATCATTGTAGCTCCCTCCCACAAACTAACCAAATTACCACACAGTTGCAGTTGTATGCTAGGCTATGTAGAGCACCATTTTGTGGGTGCTTTGCCACCCCATATTAAATTGATACTCATCACATCAATGCGAGGAGTTCACCCCACCAAATGTGTACGTATCTTGAGGAAATTTTTCCATTTCTACAATTTTCTTTGCATATGGTTCTTAATGCATCAAGAAGGGGTTTGAGCCAATTTTTATCCAACATATCTACTTAGTACCACATACCTTTGGTGGCTAGTTTATCTACCATTTTATTTCGAGTTCTTCATATATGTGATAGAACAGGGGTTGCTATTACTTGTAAGAGGACTATGATTCTCTTTAAGCCTACCATTAGTCTTCAACTATCAAAGACCTTGGATTTGGGGTTGGATCTCTTTTGTAGTGTTTTAATCAATTAAAGATATAATTCTAGAATCCCCTTCAATTACCAATTTTTGATAAATAAGATGCTTGGCTGATATGGTTCTTTCTTCAATATTCATAGTTCTAACACATTATTATTGTCATTACCTAGATTTTTGGCATACATGTAAATATCTTTCCCATGATCATCTCTAAATACCCCTCGAAAATTAGTAGGGCTAGGATTTGTCATGTAGGCCATGTCAAAGTTTAATTTTAAGTAGCCAGTAGAAGGTGGTTTCCATTAATTAGGACTTGAGGGAATGAGTTGGGGTTGTGGAGCTTGAGATTTTGTAAGGGATTGTTTGAGCTCCAAAAGTGTGAGAATGCTTGATTCCTTGGAATTACATTTCCAAACTTGTGTTGACAAGGGTTTGTGAGGATCATTTTCCTTAAACTTCATATTATGG
This sequence comes from Pinus taeda, assembly GCA_000404065.3. NCBI lineage: Eukaryota > Viridiplantae > Streptophyta > Pinopsida > Pinales > Pinaceae > Pinus > Pinus taeda. Next base: position 102,650 of record APFE030301248.1, on the reverse strand, counting down.
AGTTCCAAATAGTGTCGAGATTTATTGATTGGTATTTGAAGATTCTTTTGTTCCTTTCCTTCCATATTTCCCACGTTATAAATCCTTGGAAGAGTTGCCAAACCCTGTTCACTATAACACTAGTAAAAGGCCCATGCTTCCATTATTGAATGAATAATGGTTCTTTTTAGATGTGATTGTTTAATAATGTCAAGTTAATCCCAAGTTAAATACATCTGTTTTGAATATTGGATAAGGAATATAGTGTTTTTTTCATGCTAAGCTACTTAAAAGATGAAAATATTGATAATTAAAAAGTATCAATGTAGTGTTATTTTAATGAATAATATTATTTTTAAATAATTAATTATTATTATTTTTATTAATTAATTAATTTATTTTAATTTATTATAAGTAATGTTTCATTGTTGTTCGTTGTTTTTTAATACAACTTGAGTGACTTGATAGTTAAGAGCAGTGTTTCCTCTTAAAAGGTCACATGTTTAAAGCCAAATGGAGTAGAGTAAATGTATGCCCTTCATAGACTTAGAGTATGTTTAGCTTAACCGTGACCTTAAAATTGAATTATTATATTATATTATAATTTTAACCTAATTTTTCATATTTATTTAAAAAACAAAATTATATTAATATAATATAAAAAAAAATTGATTTTATCGTGTAAAATTATTAATTGATTTTTGAGTAAAATCCTTCATACATATGATATGCATTATGAAACGCGTTGTAGCTCATCAATGGAGATTGCAAACAATTAAGTTTCATAAAAGTGCTGCACCAATAATAGCTTTCCTTTCCTGTATTTTGTGGAGGGCCATAAAATAAAAGAAATATAACGCGCTCCTTTCTAAATTTTAAAATTGATTGAATTTCTGAAGCACGATAGACAAACGCGCTGGCGTTAAAACATCTTTTTTTACTGTGGCTGAAGGTAGGAAAATCAAAGTGCGGTGTGTTTGTCCCACATTGATCGCGTTGTCGAGACATCGAGGGAACAACTATAAATATGCGGGAAATTAACGTGTAGGGTACGGAGCCGTGTGGTCAGCACAAAGCGAACTATTCTTTCGCCTTTTACTAAAGAATACCGTGTGTTGGCCACAATCAGCGGCATACGCCAATTTTTGGATGCTTCTCGCTCATCTCGAAGCGAGAAGCTCACAATTCAAACGTCAATCTGGATTGTTCCGATTCTTTGGATGCTTATAAATTTTTATTAATATAATATAAAGATAATTTAATTTTAAAATAAAACCTTATCCTATTAAATTATTAATTGATTTTCAGAGTAAAATCCTTCATTGATATCATCTGACAGTATTCTTTATCATTTCAACAGCGCCTATTAGTCTAGTAAATGTTGCGGAGCTCATCAATTGACACTTCGAAACAATTTCGAAGAAGTGCTTCACCCATAGTAGGTTTACTGTATTTTGTGGAGGGCCATAAACTAAAAGATAATTTTGTGGAGGGCCATAAACTAAAAGATATATAACAGGACCATTTTTCTAAATTTTAAAATTGATTCAAGCTGGAAGCACGGATAAACAAACGCGCTGGCGTTAAAACATCTTTTTGGGCTTGTGCGTGGGGATCGGAAATGCAAAGTGTGCTGTTTTAGTCCCACATTGACAACAAGATCGTGTTGTCAATACAATCGAGGGAACCACTATAAATATGCGGGGAATGCCTGTTGTTGGTTATTGAGTCGTGTGGTTGACATGAGGGGACTATTCTTTCCCATTTCACCAAAGAATACCGTGGGTTGGCCACTATAATGGTTTGTGAGGCCTTATGAGGCAATGGTTTGTGAGGCATTATGAGGCAATGAAGTAGATTGAGATAAAGAAAGCTAAGGAAACAAACGCGCTGGCGTTAAAACATCTTTTTGGGCTTGTGCGTAGGGATCGGAAATGCAAAGTGTGCTGTTTTAGTCCCACATTGACAACAAGATCGTGTTGTCAATACAATCGAGGGAACAACTATAAATATGCGGGGAATGCCTGTTGTTGGTTATTGTGTTGTCAATACAATCGAGGGAACAACTATAAATATGCGGGGAATGCCTGTTGTTGGTTATTGAGTCGTGTGGTTGACATGAGGGGACTATTCTTTCCCCTTTCACCAAAGAATACCGTGGGTTGGCCACTATAATGGTTTGTGAGGCCTTATGAGGCAATGGTTTGTGAGGCATTATGAGGCAATGAAGTAGATTGAGATAAAGAAAGCTAAGGAAGTAGATTGAGATAAAGAAGTGGTTTGAGATAAAGCTAAGGCATTCTAAGGAAGTAGATTGAGATAAATAAATGAAATAGATGAAGTAGATTGATTGAGATAAAGAAATGAAGTGGATTGAGATAAAGAAAGCTAAGGAAGTAGACTGCGATAAAGAAAGCTAAGGAAGTAGATTGAGATAAAGAAAAGAAAGTTAAGAAAGTAGATTGAGATAAAGAAATGAAGTAGACTAAGGAAGTAGATTGAGATAAAGAAATGAAATGAAGTAGACTGAGATAAAGAAAGCTAAGGAAGTAGATTGAGATAAAGAATCCTTTGGTCACTATAATGGTTTGTGAGGCATTATGAGGCAATGAAGTACTATAATGGTTTATGAGGCATTATGAGACAATGAAGTAGATTGAGATAAAGAAAAAGGAAGTAGATTGAGATAAAGAATCCTAAGGAAATAGATTGAGATAGAAACCTAAAATTAGACAAGGAAGTGTGTTGGTCACTATAATGGTTTGTGAGGCAATAAAGTAGATTGAGATAAAGAAAGCAAAGATAAAGAATCTTAAAGAAATAGATTGAGATAGAAACCTAAAATTAGGCAAGGAAGTAGATTGAGATAAAGAAAGCGAAGGGAGTAGATTGAGATAAAGAATTTTAAGGAAATAGATTGAGATAGAAACCTAAAATTAGGCAAGGAAGTAGATTGAGGTAAAGAATCCTAAGGAAATAGATTGAGATAGAAACCTAAAATTAGGCAAGGAAGTAGATTGAAATAAAAAACCTAAAATTTATTAAATACTTAAAAGAGTATTAAATATACTCAAACATAAATCGAGATAAAGAAACCTAAAATTTATAAGGAAAGAAACCTAAAATTTATTAGATATTTAAGCAATATTAAATATTATTATTAAATACTTAAACAATATTAAATATTTTATTAGCCAGAGGAATAAATACTTAAACAATATTAAATATTTTATTAGCGAGAGGAATAAGTGATATTTAAACAATATTAAATATTTTTATTAGCCTGATGAATACGTGTTTTTTTATTTTATTTTATTTAAGTATTTTTATTTTTTGTAGGAATTAGATTGAGATAAAGAAACCTAAAATTTATTAAATACTTAAAGAATTTTTTAAGGAAATACTTAAACAATATTAAATATTTTATACTTAAACAATATTAAATATTTTATTAGCCAGAAGAATACGTGATTTTTTATTTTATTTAAGTATTTTATTTTTATAGATTATGTTAGAAGAAGATTATTTTTATTTTATGACTTCCTATTTCAAATTTAAGTGGAGGTAGGGTGGTTGATTTAAAAAAAATATAATTAGACAAGTAAGATTAAATTTGGGCTGAATATACCCAGAATATGCTTTGTCTTATAGAAAGTTGTGCATTTGAAATTGACGTTCTCTGAAACTGTAGGTCTCTGCATTTCCACAGACAATCCACTTGGTTGATGGCCCCTTCCCATTCTAAGGTGGCTTGATCACACCACCACTTCCATTCTCCAGCCGTTAAACATGAAACACCACCGCTTTCATCCGTCTGTATTGTCAAGCGTTGGTGGTAAGGGCTCAATTGCTTTTCTAATATGAGCGCAAATTTCTTAGGGAAGAGCCAAAGAGGAACAAAATTCCTATGGCCCACGTCTCTGTAATTTGAATTGTTTGAGTTGGATTGCTCACTATTGGAGTGAAGGGAAGAGCTGATTAGAGAGCCAATATGTGACTGGTGAGTCGAATAGATGAAGAGTCGATCTGTGACTGGTGAGTCGATGAGCTGAAGAGTTGACTAAAACTTGATCTGTTCAGCAGAGCGTTCATTCCAGAGAGCTTACTTGATATGTCTAGCTTCTTTGGTGTGTGTACAGATCTAAGCATATGAGTAGTTTGGACAAACATTTTACGCCTTTTAGCACAGGCTAAGGGAAATTAAGGTAATTCACTTCCATGTGAGGAAGAGCGCTCTGGCTAACTGTGGTTTATTATAAAATTTAAAGGAAAAATAAAAATAAACATTGCGCACGGTAATGGCACTAATTATCTATGACTATTTAGATAGAGATTATGGAATTGGCTAAATTTCTAACCATCCCTTCCTTGCCTTTTTTGTTCATGCAAGTAACAAAGGTGTGAATGGATACTACAATGAAAAAATCAAATCCAAGCCAGGGTTTGTAAGAAAACAAAGGGTTTTAGAGAGGATTAGGGGAAGAGCCTCTCCAGATAACCTATAACATGCTATCGTGAACATGCAATCGTGCGAATATGCCATTACTCTTTGCTGAATTGAAATTGTTACTTACAGAAGCCCTCGGCACTTCAAAGAATTCAAAAATTAATTATTAAAATTGTACTTGGCTTCAGGTTGGTGCTTTGCTGAGCACTTCCTTTGTTTGTCTGAATAGGTTCGCGACATCAACAATTGTTTGAGTCACTTCTTTCTTCTGTTAAAATCTACAAATAAATTTTTCATTCTCATCTTTGAACACCTTTGGGAAGAACTTCATTAAAAAAAAAAAATTCACGAAACTTGATCTCTATTATAATTATCATCAAATTTGGATAAATGCAATAGACATTCATAAGATTTCCTAGATTTCCTTTCACATAAATGAAGAAAATTATGAGTTTTTGGTGATACGTTTTGAGCTTTGTGGCTATTATAGTTATCTTTTGATTCCCTTATTCCAAAATGAATCTTATTCTAAGGTTCCGAAAATTTCACAGTAGGCATTCAGAAATGTCTATTGTAGAATTTATGGCACCTCAAATTCAAGATCAACCTCACAAAAATCTACAAACCCTAATGAATCTTATTTTTCAATTACTGATCACATAGAAATTTATTATTTTATTATTATTAATATATATATAAATATAATATATATTTTATGTCTAAATATTTTTTTTGGCATGCTACTTACTGTTCATTGAGCACATTTATTTAAAAACTAAACATATATCTTAATTCTTTATCATTAAGTAATATTGGATTATTGATTTTTTAGTTGTTGAATAATATGGGTTTATTGGACTCTCTTCGGCATCATCAAAAGCTATCGTTACAATGACGATGAAATGAAATTACAGGTTGATCATTCAATCATGGAAAAGGATGAAAAATGTGCATAACAGCTACAACTTCTCCCACCCTGGCAAAAGGATATGACACCTGTCTCTACATTTCAATAATGGCGCTTCCATTATCACTGGTGGAAAATTTATTGCATGTGAAATGGCTTCCTCCAATCACAGTCCTTTGCAATGAATAAATGAGTATTCGATATTTTTCAACTTCAGCTTATTGTACTCGCACTTTAGGAACCTTCTTTCCTTAAATGAGCTAAAACTAGATCTTCAACTTCAAAATTTACCTCCCTTCACTTGAGATAAGCCCTCTACATATATTTAAGATTTCGTTCCTTTAGCTTCTCTTTAAATTGCACATGTATCACCTGCATTGTTGTAGAAAACTCCTCTGCATCTAGTCTTCAATTTTCTCCTTTCCCCAAATTTCCGAGTTAAGAAATACCTCTAGGATGCATGCCATACACAATCTAAAAAGGAATTTTCCTTATGCTCCTATTAGGAGAATCATTATAGGAAAATTCAACTTGTGGGATGAGTTGATCCCATCTCTTATTATGTTCATGAACTAGACACCTTAGTAATTCCAAACAACTATTAACCAATTCACTCTTCCAATATGTTTGGGGATGATAATCTCAGTTGTAGGTTAAGTTTGTCCCCAATTTCTTCCACAAATTTCTCCAGAAATGTTCGAAAAACTTGGTGTCATGATATGAGACAATGCTCCTAGGCAATCCATGTAACCTCACTACTTCCTAGAAAAACAAATTTGCAATACATGAAGCATCATTGGTTTTAGAATAGGGTATAAAATGTGCCATTTTTAGAAAACCTGTCCACTACTACAAAAACTGAATCATGACTTCTCTAAGTTCTTGGAAACCCCATAACAAAATCCACACTAATGACTTCCCAAGGCCTGCTCGGTATGGGAAATCGCTGATAAATTCCCACGTTCTGATGTCTCCCTTTAGCATGTTGACAAACTCAACATCTATTCACAAACCTTTTGACGTCGGTCCTCATAACCGACCAATAATATAAGGAACAAAATTTTGCATAGGCCTTTTCATGGCCAAAATGACCAACAAACCCTCCACTATGTTTCTCTTTCAACAAAGTATCCCTCATTGATCCTCATGGGATACACAACTTACTACCCTTGAACAAAAATCCATCCTAAACCAAATATTCAAGCCATGGGTTTCAATCTCTGATCGCAGGGTTTTCACAGGCTTCATAAATTTCTTTAAAATTTGGATCCTCCTAATCTAACTCTTGAATGTGTTCATATCCTAGATTGTTAGCTTGGAACTCTTGAAAAATTAAAAATCTCCTGCTCAAACCATCAAAAAATTTGTTAGCACTTCTATTTATATGCTTTAAAACACAAGAAAAATTCTGCATGTACTCAACCCATTTTGCTTGTTTTTGGTTTAGCTTGTCTTGTTTGCTGACAAATTACAATGCATGGTTGTCTGTATACATGATGAACATTATAGGCATAAGATATTGTTTCCACTTCTTGAGAGACTGAATCAATGCATAAAAATTCTTTGTCATAAGTAGAATACTTCTGCTTGGCCTCATTCAAATTCTCACTGAAATATGCCACTGGTTTATCATCCCAATTAAGGACAACTCCGATTGTTGTTCCACTGACATCACATTGTACCTGAAAAGGCTTCTAGAAATCAGGAAAAAGAAATATAGTTAACTAATTTTCTTATTCAACAATTGAAATGATTCTTCCACAACTGCTGTCCATCTAAATTCTTTTTGTCCCCTCTTAATTGTCTCTATCATTGGTGCCCACATGTGACTGAAATTTTGAATAATTTTTCTGTAAAACTTGGCCATTCCATGAAAGCTTCTCACCTCATGTATGATGGTTGGGGAAGACCACTCTTTAATGAATTTTACCTTCTCAGGGTCCATTTTCAACCCTTCAGTAAAAATTACAAATCTTAGATAAGCCAACTCCGCCTTAAGAAAATAACACTTCTTCATATCTATCAACTTTTTTTCCTGCTGCGGTTTCTTTAATACTAGATTTAAAAATCTAAGGTGTTATTCCTTATTTATTTTGTACACAATGATACCATCTAAGTAAAGAATCAAAAACTTGCCAATAAATTCTTTGATAGCTTCATTCATGAGCCTCATAAAAGTGTTGGGTGCATTGGTCAAGCCAAAAGGCATAACTAACCATTCTTACAAGTCATCATTGGTTTTCAATGTTGTCTTCCATTCATCCCATTCTCTCATACGAATCTTATGGCACCCGCTCTTTAAATCTATTTTTGAAAAGTACTTTTCACCACTGAGACAATCCATTATATTGTCCATGCAGGGTCAAGGAAACCCGTACCTGATAGTCGACTTGTTAATAGCTATGGAATCAAAGGAAATTTCCCAACCTTAATCTTTTTTTTTGAATCAAGACAGTTGGCACAAAACGCAAGTTCAAGCTCTCTCTAATCATTGCTGTGTCCAATAACTTTTGGAATTGCTTTTTGTTCTCCTCATTTTCCTTAACTGTCATTATGTAAGCTGCCTTGTTATGTAGACTAGCTCCTAGAATTAAATCTATATGATGGCTAATGCTTCTTACAGTGGGTAAGGCATTAGGAAAATCATAGAATATAACATCAACACATTCATCTAATAATGAATAAATTTCACTAGGCAACTTAATAGATTTGTGTGTGTGAGGACAGTTCGAGGCTTACTAATTACAACAAACTGCAACTCCTCTTCTTGCTTGACTTGTCATTAACAACTCCCTCCTAGTCATCATTAACACTCAGGATTTCATCCTCCTTGGTTACTTTCTCTTCCAATGGTAACGACACGTGCTTGCAGTTGTCCTTCTTGAAAGAGTAGGTGTTCTTTCTCCCATCATGAATATCACCTTTGTCATACTGCCACGATCTACCTAATAAGACATGACCAACATATAAAGGCATGATGTCACACAACACCTCATCCTTGTAGCTGCCAATTTGGAATTCCACCTTTCTTTGTTCATTGACTAAAGTTTGATGTCCCTTTTGTATCCATGTCACTCGATAAGGAATGGGATGTGCCATCCTTTGCAGCCCCAATTTCTCCACTATTTCCACAGAAACCAAGTTATCAATGTTGCCACTATTAATAATTATTTTGTAACAATTTCCTTTAGATTTTCAAACTATTCTAAACATATTTCTTCATTGGGATAGCTCTTGGTTCACCTTATCTCCTTTAATTAATATCCTCTTCAGCATTAAAGACTCACCGAACTCAGGGGTTTCCTCTTTTACTTTAGTTGTTGCTGCCTCATCCCTAGCTTCTACAACATGTGCTCCTCTCTGGCCTGCTGATTTATTTTCAGGATAGTTCCATGACATATCACATGTCTTTCCACATATGTATCATCTAAATTCCACGTCTCTGCCTCTACCTCTTAGGAAAAATCCCCCGCCTCTTGATTTTCCTCCTCTTGGAGATCGACTTCTTGAACTCCCTACTTCTTCTCTGGGAGTCCGGAGTTGGAGGTCTCTTTCCCTTTAGCTAGACTCCTTCCTCTACTACATTGAATCTGCTTCCTAGCCAACTTTTCTTTTTCCCTCAGCAATGCCTGATAAGAATCCTCCACAATATTCAATGGTAAGAGGTTGATTTCATATTTAACCTCAAATCTCAGGCCATTAATGTACCTGGCCACCTTCTCGACATCCTCTTCGATGTGACATGCTCTTATACTTAGCCTATAAAAATCCTTTTTATACTCTTTCACTGTCATGAATTTGAATCTCAAATTTTGTAGCTTCCTAAACAAATTTAGCTGGTAATCCTTGGGCATAAATTTTCTCTTGAATTTAGCCACCATCCTATCCCAACTTTTAATCTTTTCCTTTCCTTTTTTTCTTCGGTCTACTTGCAACTCATCCCACCACAACACTGAATGTCCGCTTAACCTAGTCACAACATACATGACCTGCGGGTCTTCTTCAACATCCTCATAGTCACTATATTTATCGAGAGTACTGAACCAATCCAACAACTCTTCCACATTCAAATTTCTATCGACACTTCCATTTTTGGTTTGGACCCGAACTTGGTAACCAGTTTAATTAGTTACTCATCTGGTTCTTCTCTTCTTCAAGTTATTTCCACCTCTTCCTTAGAACTTGTATCCTCACTCTCACTAATTTATCTTGTATCAGGGTCTCGTTTCTAGGTATTTTCCATGGCCTTCATCCTCACCTAGATACACCTCAACTCCAATATCCAATCATCAACCATCTCAACCCTTCCTCGAGTTCCTCTTTTAGTCGCCATATTAACAACATATATTTAGCAATGTCTCAATATTTTCTTACTATTAACAATTATTTGTAGAGCTCATAGTATTCTTTGGTACCACAAATTAATGCAGCAAAGCACATTATCTTTCTTTTCTCTTCCCAAAGAAACATTTAACATGAAAACCCAATTTAGTCCTCCTTCGCTCTCGACTTTCTACGCTTCTCAAAACATAATTTTGTGAGGAAGATTTTTTTCTTCATATCCAACTATTTCAAAAGGCACATTCCTTCATTGATCATTTCAATCCCATCTCAAATATAATTTACATCTCAAGGTTCTTGCTTCATGATGGCCACATGGAGCGAACTCTCTTATGAAACTTCCCTTTGGTTTCCTTTACAAAAACTTAACAATCTAATGCACTAAGGATAGTCCACGTGCAACCTCAAGATTCAAAAACCAATTGGGGATTATAGCCCCCACACTTGACCACCAGAGGAAATGCTATGTTCCCTCTGAATTCCAACTAGTCGGGGATCTCTACAAAGGTCGATGTTAAAACCAAGTTGGGCTCTTACAACCTTGTGTGAGTGTCAAATTGGGACACACCTGACTAAACTCTACCAAAATTTATGTACATTGGGATCGGGTGCGAATAGGGTAAAATTGGTTGTGGATGGCGTGGGGTTTGTAAGGTTGATTTCCGACTACTACTCCACCATAACTTATCTCTCCCATCACAAAATCCACCCCTTCAAAATGAAATCGCCAATTTCCGCACACGCGATTGTCGACATAGTGGTTTAGTTGCAAGTTGAATATACTATTACTAAGGAACTTACTTTTCTCGACACCCACTTGGGAGGCCAAAATCTATGCCTAGAATCTACTTCGTAATATCTCATTTAACACCAAACTTACAACAAAAATAATAAAATCGAAAGATTGGTTTTAAGTCGAGCCTGGATAATAATAAAACATACAGGGGCCACTCAAAGCACAATGAAACATAGACCATATGTTTGGATAGCGAATTCCTTTTTTTTGTTTTTTCATACAATGAATTACCGAATGGAAAGAAAACCAATTTGTTATTTCTTCCAACCTTTGCTTCCATGAAGCCCCTCAATACATGTATATATAAAATACTAAGGAAAAATATCATTTAACATACCATAGGCATGCTGGAAAAAATAAGCTTTCAAATTTCGATAGCATTACTTTTCCTAGAAGGGAATAGTTACAAATACAACACTTGTCCCACAAAAGAGACATGTCTATATAACAGTAAAACAAACAAACTTTCCTAGCTATCTCTCCAAGGAAACATAAACAAACCAACTACAAGATATTTACATTTTTTTTGGATGAAACAGGGAGTGGAGTGATGCTCCGAAATCATGTTCCATTCTGAGTTTTCTGTTGAGAGGTTGGGATTGCAGAGGAAGAAACAACTGAGACACCCTTTCTATCACTTGGCATGGTTTACGATATTTCACCTCCTCAACATTATCCTTCAACATTTACAAACATTGTTTGATGGGCTAGGGGAGTTGTTGTTTGTTTGTTTGTTTTTTTTTTTTTTTTTATATCTTGGAATTTCTTGTGAATATGCTCTAAAATTTCCTCCATATGTGTTGGATGTGGAGCCTGATTATGTTCTTGATTCAAAGGTGTTGTTTTATTTGCGTTTAGATCCCAATCCCCGATAGGGGTGTGTGGGAGGGATTCTCCCCCTGCCCCCCACTATCGCTTCTTGAGGGGTCCAGGGGGGGTGACTACATGTTTGGAGCCCCCCCCCCCCCCCTAGTGGGGGTTCAGGGGAAACATCCCTAAAGCTAAAAATAGATGAAAATTTTCCTTTGTAAAATATTGTAATTTTGTAGTCAATCTGGGTTGTTCATTAGGAAGATGATATGATGATATAAGTTATGTTAATTTATGATTTTTTCCATATAAGATAACCCTCACTAGGGAATTGTATTTTGACTGTGTGTTATTATTATGAGAGAGAAAAATAGATGAGACTGTGTGAGAGTGAAGAGGAAGTTACAACAGATCTGTTGTAGGTTGTATCTCTTCATTTTGCTGGATAATATAAAAGGAAGGACTGACTGTTTCTCCGTGGACATAGCCCAAATTGGGTGAACCATGTATATTTGTGTCTCTCTTATTCTATGCATTTTGGTATTTGTGTTTTTGCAATATTTTATGTATTTCATTGCTCCATTAATTAATTTCTAACAATATGTCTGAACTCAGTGGCTTTTATGTTTAGAATGTAGACATATTCATTTGAATCAAAAAAACCTCGCATTTCTTGGATGATGACATCGATAATAGTGGTGCAGGTTGGTGCCATAACCCATAAGTGCGGAAATATGTAAAATTATAGGAGAAAGGGAGATAGAGATGACCATAGAAAATTTTAGGGGCGAATGTTCGCCCTTTGGCGAAATTAAGGGGTTTTAAATTTTTAGTGGGCGAATATTTTGTATCATAGTACATTTTTACAAATCACCTCAAATAGCCCACCTTTTATTAAGAGAGAGGGTAAAAAAGGTAAATTTATCCCTTGAAATTAGGAGTTAGAACCTTCCATTCGCCCATTTTCAAGAATATGTTTTATTTAAGTGAATCCATTCGCCCATTCTCAAGAATAGGTTTTATTTAAGTGAATCCTATGGGCCAAATACCATATTTATAAAAAAGGTATGGTGAACTAATAAAAATATAAATAAATGAAAAGTATGGTAAATAAATAAAACAATTTTTATATTTACTCCATAAGTCAAGGGTGTAAACAAATAAAAATATAATTAAAGTGGAGATATGGTAAATAAATAAAACGTCCTTTTATACTTACTCAAAAGGTATGGTAAATCAATAAAA
>APFE030301248.1:79315-89959 GCA_000404065.3 Pinus taeda | reverse complement strand
TTCCTATATACCATGAAGATTCGCCCATTTATTATACTTATAAATTTAGGGGGTGTTCTTAAAATTTTCCCTGGAGATGACCTGGACTGTATGAATATTGTGCATAATCGGGTGAATACTAGAGAAGTCGGTGGATTAAAAACTTGCAAAAAAGAGGATTTGCTGGTCGTATTCAATGTTATCTTTGTAGAAACCAGGATGAATTGGTTGACCACATTTTCATTGGCTCTAAATTTTCCAAAAAAATATGGTTTAGAAGATACTAAACATTAGTGATCATCTTATTCAAACATCCTGCATGGATTTCCTTCAATGTTGGGTTGAAAAATTTAAACAACATCTTTCTCTTCCTCATTTCATGGCCCAGAGAATATGGATTCTAAAGAACAGGATAATCTTCAAAAATACAAATTTGAACATTCTACATCTCTCTGCTAGGATTATTTCTCATTACAAGGAATTCTCCCAGTTATATTTCAGGACAAATCTGAGGAAAGTTCAATTTCCTTGCTTGCCATAGGAATATTCAATTGGTTTCTTCGATGGTGCAACACAAGGAAATTTATGTGGAGGGGAAGGCATGATGAAAATGGAAACAGATAAAGCCATACACTACAGAGTTGGTTTAGGAACAAGCACAAATACTAAAACATAAAAAATATCAAAGTTTTGGGGGATTCCAAGTGCGTGATCGACTGGTTGGCCGGAAAATCACAATTAGAAGTTCCCAACATTGCAACATGGAAGATGAAAATTGGACAAAAGAAAAAGGATTTCCAGGTAATTATTTTCCAACATATCTATAGGGAATATAATGCAAATGCTAACAACTTATCCAAAAAAGATATCAAAATGGAACCTAGTTTTATATATTATGAAGAGTTCAATGGTACAACCTTGAAAAATGCTCAATTAATTCCCCTAGACTGATGGAAATCTACTTTCAAAAATCAATTAGTTTTGTAGTTCATATCTCTACACCCTTAATCCAGCGAATGGATAAAGTTTTCAGCCATATGAGATCTAATGTTACATCACTATTTTATGTTTTTATCCATTTCCATTCAATTTCAGTCAATATGTATTCATATCACGGGACAATTCATAAGTCTTCTAACTATTTTTTTCTAGCAGTGAAATCAACATTTTTTGAATTTCAACGTTTACAAGTTTGAACTGTTTTTTTTTAATTTATTCTCAATGACCAATAAAAAAGTATCAATTTCTAATATATATATATATATAATGTGAGAATAATAATTTCAAATATTATGACAGTGAGTGGACTAATCGTTTCAGGACCGAGTGTGAACGAAACAAAGGATTTGGAATACGATAATTCTATTAAGATAATATTTGTTTTATATGATAGTATGTAATGGTGGTTATAAAGTTTATTGATATTAAATTAAATTTTTAAAATTTGGATTAAAAAGGGAGTTATTCGTTTTTTATTTAGTTTTATTTTTACGGTAGCGAATTTGATAAAAATATTCATCACTTATTATAGTTTTTTTTTTTTTTTACAAGGTCGGATAGTGGATATATTACCAAAAGTTGTGATGGAGCAAGCTCCTATTACAATCAACTGTAGCATAAGTGGAAACTAAGCCGTGAGAGTATGCTGGGAATGCAGTCCCTTCTCCTATGCTTATATTCAAAAAACCATAGATTTCTGTAGCTATTCTTGAATACTGTCTAACATATTGTCCTACTAGTAAAGAAAATTTACATGACATTGATTCTCTGGTATTTTTTCATGGTTTGTAGACTAACTACTCCTGAGAGGGCTGATTCTCCTTATCTTGAGTTCCATTTGGTTTTCTTCCTCCTTTTTCCCCTTCGGCTACTTGTTGTTCCTTCTGTTGTGTTATTCCTTCTATTGGCTGTTCCTTCTATTGTTGTGTTGTTCTTTCTGTTGTTGTGCTGTTCCTTCTGTTGGCTGTTCCTTCTATTGTTGTGCTATTCCTTCTGTTGGCTGCGGTCGTTCCTTCAGGTTGTTGTTCCTTCTATTGTTGTGCTATTCCTTCTACTTGTTGTTCCTTTTGTTTTTGTGTTGTTCGTTTTGATTTCTGTCCTTCTATTGGTTGCGGCTATTCCTTCTGCTTGCTGCTCCTTTTGTTGTTGTGCTGTTCATTCTACTCGCTGTTCCTTCTGTTGTTGTGATGTTCCTTCTCCTTGTTTTTCCTTTTGTTGTTGTGTTGTTTCTTCTACTTGCTATTCCTTTTGTTGGCTGCGGCTGTTCCTTCTGGTTGATGTTCCTTCTAATGTTGTGCTATTCATTTTTCTTGCTTTTCCTTATAGTTTATGTTCATTCTGTTGGATGCGATTGTTCTTTCTAGTTGCTATTCCATTTGTTGTTGTGCTATTCCTTCTGCCTGTTGTTCCTTATGTTGTTGTGTTGTTCCTTCTGTTGTTATGTTATTCCTTCTGCTTGCTGTTCCTTTTGTTGGCTGCGGCTGCTTGCTGCTTGGCGTTCCTGAGTGTGACTTTCAAAATTCCAAGTACAATGCTCAATCTGAGTATTGAGGCCAATGAATGCAGATCTGCCTGCTGTAGCTTGGTTAAGGAAGAGGATTGAGTGAGCATGGCCCTCCATTGAGACTAAGGTTTCCTTGAGACAGCAGACAACCTTTATTTGCCAGCGAGTCTGCTTGATTGTTTAAATCCCATAGAATGTGGTAAGAGTCAACTCTGTCAAAATCTTTCAAAGTGTTTCGGATTCACTGTAGGGTTTTGTTTAATGTAGGATTACAAAAATGACTTCGGATTTTAAATGTTTAATCAGAAGCTCCGAGTCTCTGAAAATTTGAATTATTTTATAATCTAGATCCTTCGCAATCTGATAAGCTTTTAAGAGACTATAACTCTCTGCTTGATTGTTTGAGCTAGTGCCTAGGCCCCAAGTGAAGCTAGTTTCACTCGATCTATCCGGGGAAAGAATCAAACCTCCTGAACCTGCAGTTCTTGGGTTCCCTTTGGATGCTCCATCAAAGAAGATTGTGGCTTTTGAGGTCCCCTACTACCACGTGAGAAATTCACCTTCAGTGAGTCGCAAGTGCCAAGAAGGAGCATTCAACAATTTTCTAACTAAATATTTCCTCTCTCCTGTCAAGAAGGATCCCAGCCACACAGAAGATTCTAAAGGTAAAGAGGAGGCGGGAGCTGATTTATCTGTAATTTCCAGCAAGAGGGCTTTCACTTTGGCTACCACTACCACTGAATTTGGAAGCCTGTTGTTGAAAACGCAATCGTTTCTAGCCAACCACACTTTCCACCAAAGGCATTTTGGAATAGGTTGCTAGATGTTGTTCCAGACTAAATTTTTAGCCTTTTTATCAGGATTTTTTTTTCCTAGGAGATGTAAAGAGATACGATAGATATCTGGGAGGGGGAGAGAGCACTGAGACCGTGAAGGACCAAATTCCAGATTTCTTGTGTGAAATCACAATCAACCAGTAAGTGCTCATAGGTTTCAACAACAAAATTGCATAAGTAGCATCTAAAGGGGCCGTGGAACCCTCTTTTGTTCATATTTTCACTTGTTAGTGCCTTTCTATGCATGAGTGACCATGTGAAGAAATTCATCTTTGGTAGGCTAAAGGGGGACCAAACTGATTTCCAGAGCTTCGGTGTCAGCGAAGGGGCATGTGCAGATTGTAAAGAGGAGAACCTTGACCTGTTGTGTAAATTCCTGTTCTTCCCCACCCCCATTTATCCTTGGATGAGCGGTTGATAGGGGCAAGGCCAGAGAGAGCTGTACACAACAAGTTTTTTTTAGTGTGAAGAGGTGCTAGGACCCCTGGAAAAGTCCATCCTGCCCAATTCCCTTTGCTGTCCCAAGAGAAAATGTCTACAAGTTGGAGGAGACCTTTTTTCACTAGCCAAATCTTTAGATCATTGCAGGAATTTAGGGAGGCCAGGGGGGCATTCCCTTGAATAGTGTCCTCCCACAGTAAGGTTCTCTGTCCATTGCCCAGGATTTTGTATAAATGTTGCTGTAAGTAATCGATGCTTCTTCTGCTTAAATTCCAAATTGCTATTCCTATTGGAATAGATGTTGTTGTAATGTTTCTCAAGGAGCCTCCCTTTAGGTATTTCATTCAAAGGATCTTGCTGACTGAGTGTTTTTTGTCTACATGCAGCTGCCATATGATTTTTCCACCAAGAGCTAGATTTTCCAGGCCTGGATCTCGAATCTATAACCCACCTTCCTGGAGAGTTCTTTTAAGGATATCCCATCTTACCAGATGTAACTTGCTCTGGTTGCCCTTACCCCCGTTCCATAGAAAATCCCAAAGGAGCTTGGAGATATATTTCGTGATAGACTTGGGTGCTAGTAGGAGGGGAGACTAGAAGATGAGGAGGGTGGAGAGGACCGCCTTTATCAAAACCAACTTCCCAACCTTTGTTAGCCAATGGCCTCCACAGTATGCTATTTTTTATTTTATCTTGCTAATTACTTCGATCCAGAGGGAGGGAGGGATTGGTCCCAAGGTTAAGGGAAGGCCTAGGTACTTGATCTTTTCCCAATTGTCATACCCATGGAATCCCAAGGAGAAAGCGATTTGAAGGATAGTTGGATGATCTACATTCCAACCGTAGACAACAATTTTTATTTTGTTGATCAAGGCTCCTATAATTAAGCAGAAGTGTCGAAGAATTTCTTTGAAAGCCCTTGCTATCTTAATCGAGGCCCCTCCCAAGAGGAGAGAGTCATCCGCAAAGAGAGCATGATTTATAGGATCAACCTCTTGCTGCCTTAATTCCTGGGATAGAGCCTATTTCCCTTTCCATTGTTAGTTTTATACTTAGGGATTTTGCCAATAGGATATAAAGAAAGGGTGACAATGGGCACCCTTGGCGGAGCCCTCTTGTAGCTTGGAAGAAGTCAGCAGGTCTGCCATTGACTAGGCGCGCTATCCAAGGTCTAAGAGTGCAGGCTTTTATCAAGTTGACAAACTCATCACTAAAACCAAAGGAGAGAAGGATTTTATTGAGGAATGAGAGTTTAACCCGGTCAAAAGCATTTGACATATCCAACTTGATGAGCATGCATTTTTCCTTTCGAGTGTGGCTAGAGTGGAGGGCTTCTTGCACTTGGATCAAATTGTCTATGAGGTGCCTTCCTTTGACAAAACCGTCGTGAAGAGGGGAGATCATATTCCCTAACAGAAGCTTGAGTTTATTGGCTAAGAGTTTGGCGAGGATCTTGTATGAGGCATTGTAGAGTGAGATAGGCTGGAACCTATCGAAAGTCTAAGGGTTAACTTCTTTCAGGATTAGAGCAAGGAAGGTGGAGTTGGTGCACCGTCCCACTTTGGCTTTCTTTTGGATGGCTTTTATCATTTGGAGGAGATCGAGTTTTATTACATTCTAGCAAGCTCCGTAAAAATGGATGGTGAAGCCATTCAACCTGGGGGCTTTATCTAGCTCCATTGACCATATGACTTCCACTATCTCTTTTTCAGTAAAAGGCTTCAATAACCCAAC
The DNA here is from genome assembly GCA_000404065.3 of Pinus taeda. Classification (NCBI taxonomy): domain Eukaryota; kingdom Viridiplantae; phylum Streptophyta; class Pinopsida; order Pinales; family Pinaceae; genus Pinus; species Pinus taeda. The sequence continues at coordinate 84,466 of APFE030301248.1, read as the reverse complement.
ATTTATATCTACAGTGACAAGTGAAGGGATGTTTGAGAAAAAGTTAGCAACCAGGTCTTCATCAGAAGAACCATCCTCCTGAAACAGTTGCTGAAAATGAGATGTGGTGGCCTATTTTATAAGAGGTTGTTCTTTGATGACCTTCCCCTCCTTGGTGGATATTTCCAAGATGTGATTTCGAGAGAAACGAGCTCTGTATTGTCTATGAAAGAATGATGTGTTTCTATCTCCAGCTTGCAGCCAGAGACTGTGAGGCTTGAGGCGCCAGTACTCCTCTTCTCAGTGAAAGGAGAGAAAAGAGTTGAACTAGGCATTTTGTTCGATGAGCAGCTGAGCTTTGGTGGTTTCAGTTTCTTCCATGCCTAACTGAATCTCGGCTAAAGCTTGCATAGTCTTTTGTCTATTGCTTGTTGGAGTGGAGAGGGTTTTTTTTTTGCCCAGGTTTTTAAGGCATACTTAGTGTATTTAAGTTTCTGATCCCACACAAATCTAGGGGATCCTTCAACTGATTGTGACCAAGCTTGAGCCACTAAGTCCATAAAGCCCTCCCTCGCTCCCCAAAGAGGACTGAATCTAAAGGGAATAGGGCCTAAGTATTCTTATTTTTCTAGCACTAGTGAGATGGGGTTATGGTCAGATGTTATCTTGGGTAGTATTTTTGAAGAGATTAAATGCTTCCCCTCCATCAAAGAACTTGAACTAAAAACCTGTCTAGATGAGTAGCGATGTTGGCATTACCAACTCTATTGTTGGTCCAGGTATAACAACCTTTCTTAGGTTTGAGGTCAAGGAGGTCCCAAGCAAGAATCAAAGACTCCACTAAGGCATGGAAGGGATCTTTACCCCATACTCCACCTTTTTTATCTTTCAGATCTAAAGTGATGTTAAGATCCCCCACCAATATTATGTTTGGGGCAGTGTAGATTTCTAGGAAGTTTGAGAGAGAATTCCAGGGACATAAAGATTGAAGAGAGCCAAGAAATCTTACTTGGGAGATGTATAAGTTATGTGTATATCCAGTGTTGGGTTACGAAGGAGCTTTTTAGCTGAAACATATCCTCTGTCCATAAGGTTGCAAGACACCTTGAAGTACCTCAGGCACTGACCGCTTTTCCTGAATTATTTTTCCACTTGGTTCGACTTAAGGATAGAAGAGCATCCTCTTCTATCTTTGTCTCTTGGAGTAGGAGGATATATGAGGGTTCCATTCTTGATAGATCTTTTAGTGCTTCAACTTTCAATGGGTTCCCCAAACCCCTGCAATTCCAAGAGACAGTTTGCATTATTTACCAAGGAAGGAAGGAGTAGGCACTCCCTTTGTGGGTCGGGCCCTTGTGTTTCTGCCTAATGAAATTTCTATTGTGGACTGACTGCCATGCAACTTTAATCTCTCCGCCTCTTCTTCTCTGATCTCCTTACGATTTCTTCCCGCCTTTTTGGTGGATCACTCAAAAGAGTCTTCTTCGAAAGAACTAGGGCTATCTATCAGCTTTTTCTTTTTGGTCATTTTTGCATAAGGGAGTGGGGATATCGCGCCCGTTGGAGAGCCCTGGTTTTCCTGTGGGGTTGCGTCTACATAAGGGATTTTTGAGGTGTCTACTCCAGTTTGTTCCTGAGATCCTGAGTTTATTTCTGCGTCTGCTATATGTTCCATATACTGCTGCACCTCTCCCTCTTCAAGTTCTGGTTGGTTTTCATCTTCTGGAGGGTTTAGAACAACAAAAGGATTTGCTGAAATGGTGGTATTTGTTGTGGCTTGAATTTCGGGTAGTCTCTTCCCAGAAGAGGGTCCTCCGATCTCTGCATTCCCTCCTTTCCCTTTTTCACTTTTGGTTTGCTTGGTTGTGCCTGCTTTTCAGGCTTGTGTCCATTGTTTTCCCTTCTCTTTTTCAGATTCTTCCTTAGTTTTCTTCTTACAGTTTCGAGCGAAATGTCCATAGCCGTGACAACGTCGACACTTGAAGGGGAGCTGTTCATAATCAAGTTCCTGTATGTGAGACCAGCCAACTATGATTAGCTTGATCATCTCAAGCAACCCTATCTCCAGATCAATTTCAACACATATTTTGGCACACGAATATTGTTCTCTCCTTTCAGCCCTATCAATGTATTTGCCTACTTTGTTCCCGATTGTTTCCATAGATTCCGAGTTTCAACGATGAAGAGGGAGGTGGGGTAACCTTACCCAAATAGGAACGACTGAAGGAATATCTTGGGAAGGATCAAAGTCAGGTGTCTATTTATTCAGATAAAGCCCTTGGGGGCCCATGAAATAAGGATTGTTTCGGAAAATAAGGTCTCGTGTTGGGTCCCTATAATACTAGTGATTACCCCATTAATATTGTAGTTGCATCCCTTATTAATATTTTTGTGCCCCTATTATCCCCATACTGTTATTACTGTGCCCCATAGAATCCCTCTATTGTTATTTTTGTGGCTTTATATTATTATTGTTAAGTCGACTGGGTTTTATTGTGACTCCTTAGACTCCTATTTATATAAAGGACGTTTTTTCATTTGAATCATCCAAGAATTGTTCATTTATGTAATTTAAAGGATGTTACCCCCTCAAAGAGGCTAAATTCTAAGGCGTTGATCTATCTTTTCTATCTTTCCTTGAGCTGGTTTCATAACATTTGGTATTCGACGTTTGGATTCTAGGGTTTCGCTGCTCCAAATAGGTCATCGTGGCATTTTCACTATAACATTTTCTATGCGACGTTTCATAAGCTAAAAAAAAACCCATTTGAGAAGAAATCATGTTGAACCTCGGGTCCGAATTTCAGATCTTTTTGCACTATATTTGCAGAGATATGATATGAGGAAGTTGGTCTTTTTGCAGACTCCTAAATTACATTCCAAACAGGTGACCTGGGGAAAATCTTCATAACTTTCTCTCTGAGCATCAGATTGAACTTTCGTAAGAAGGTACAGACAGAGGACAGAATGTAGTTTCTTGTATATAGTTTTCAGAGCCAAAGGTCGAAACAGTGACTCGTGGCACGTCATACAAGTTCTCTCTATTGAACTAGTGTATAATCAGGTCACTGTGGGAGATTTCACACAACTCTTCCTTGGAGAATCCAATTTGGATCAGGCTAGTGGCATTGAAAATATGACACAGAGGGATACTACAGATCAAAATTTCATAACTAGATGATTTGAAAGTATAGAGATACATCAGAGGCAATATCGAGCTCCTACAAAGTGAAAAAAGGTGTGTAGATTCTTTTAAATTTTTGCTTAAGATTGGTTTGAAAAATTACTTTGAAGGAATTCAATGGGCATAGTAGGGAATTAATATTGGTAACTGATGCCTCGAGGAAAGAAAATGCAAACACCTAGTAAGCAACCTGAAAGCGCTAGCATGACTTATGAAAAATATGAAGAAATACTACATGATATATCAAAATGACAAGAACAAGTGCAACAAATGTCACGCTCACAAAAGCTAACAAAAGCTAAGATAAATGGTGTGGAATATAAGATAAAGGGCGTGGAAGCTAAGATGGATGATTTGAAGGCAGAATTGAAGAGAGACATGGCAGATTTGAAGACAGATTTGACAAGTTTTCTACAAGAAATAATTACTAATGGTGAAAAGGTAGTAAAGGAAAATCATGATGCGAACAAAAGAAATGTTAATCATGATTTCATAGACTCTAATTTGGGATCGAAGACCCACCATATTCCAAAATTCGATATGAGGAAGTTTGATGGCAAGGATCCCGCAACATGGATATTATAGATGGAGCAATTTTTCGATCTCAATAATGTGCAAAACACATAAAAGGTACGTATTGCAACTTTATATTTGGAACCAAATCAGTTTGTATGGTATCAATGCTTTGCTCTCGTAAACAATTTATCACTTGGGCAATTTTTACGGAAGAATTGGTAGCACATTATGAGGATACAAAAAGCAACAGTTTTTTTAGCCAATTGATAAGTCTCAAACAAAAGGGTTCAATAATGGAGCACATTGAGGAGTTCCAAAAATTGAACATAAGGGTAAAAATATTCCAAAGGAGCATAGAATTGATGTGTTCATAGGGACTTTAAAAGATAATATCCAACATGATGTTTGCCTTTGGGAACCTGATTCATTAGAGAAGGCATTCAGGTTAGCAATAAAAATTGAAAGCAAAATTATGGCAACAAGGAATCATACCACTCACAACTATAAAGATGGAAGTGTTGTTGCCCCTAGCTTTCCACAACCTATAAGGTTGACACCACAACAATTGGAAGAAAAAAGAGCAAAAGGGATTTGTTACAGTTGTGATAACAAATACACTAAAGTTCATAAGTGTGCTGAGAAGAAATTATTCTACATAGATTGTGAAGAGGAAGAAGAAAAGGAGCAAGAAAGGTCAAAAGAAGAGGATATACTCCAAGAACAAAGCCTAGATAAAGAAGAAATGAATCCGACCATATCTTGTAATTCATTGGCTAGAATTACGACTCCTCAAACCATCAAGATAGAAGGACAAATCAAGAAGAAAAAGGTAATAGTGTTGATTGATTCAGGAAGCACCCATAATTTTATTCATTGTAAGGTAGCAAAGAATTGAATTGCTTCTTATATCCAGCACCAAAGTGTCAAGTGATGGTTTCAAATGGAGGAACAATAAATTGCTCTGGAAAGTGCCATATATCAAGCTATTCATGGGAGAATATGTATTGACTAGCCCAATGCTTTCCATTCCAATGGGAGGTGCTGATATTGTACTAGGAGTCTAATGGCTACAACCTTGGGTACAATAGCTTTAATTTTCAAGAACTTTTCATGAAATTTCCTGTGGAAGGAAAGGAAGTTGAATTAAGGGGTATTCTAGGGAAACTGGGAAATATAATCAGCTCTAATGGTATGACAAATCTTCTAAAAAAGAAACAAGGGGGTGTAATTGCACAATTATGTTTGCTAGATGTTTCCACATTGGAATCCTCTATTTCTCCAAATCTCCAAAAAGTCTTGGACAATCATTCCAAGGTATTTGAGACTCCCAGAGGTCTCCCACCTATTCGTGATCATGATCATGCTGTTCATCTAATTCTAGGAAGTGTTCCTCCAAACATCAGGACATATAGATATCCCTATGCCCAAAAGAGTGAAATTGAATGTATGGTTGCAGAAATGCTAGAGGCTGG
>APFE030301248.1:58420-76648 GCA_000404065.3 Pinus taeda | reverse complement strand
AAGGAATTTTTTTGGGATGGCCTTAAATCAGATATTAAAAAGTTTGTGGCGGAATGTTTGGTTTGCCAACAAAATAAAGTTGAAATAATTAAGACACCGGGTCTATTACAACCTTTATCCATTCCAAGCCAATGTTGGGAGGAGGTTTCAATGGATTTTATCACTGGTTTACCCAAGTTTAAGGGAAAGACTGTCATCATGGTGGTAGTTGATAGACTTACCAAGTATGCACACTTTTGTGCATTATCACGTCCATTTAAAGCCAGTACAGTTTCTACTGCATTTATGGAAACAATTCAAAAGCTACATGGAAACCCAAAGATTCTTGTAAGTGAGAGAGATCCCATTTTCACTAGAAATTTTTGGACATAATTATTTTCTTGTCTTGGTACTCAGTAGCTCATAACTCATCTTATCATCCTCAATCTAATGGGAAAACTGAGATAGTAAACAAATGTTTGGAAGGATATCTTCTTTGCTTTGTCACTGATAAACATGCACAATGGGTCAAATGGTTGCCTCTGGCTGAATGGTGGTATAACACTTCCTTCCATACAGCAAAAAAAATGACACCATTTATGGCACTTTATGGATATCATCCACCATCCATCACATCATATTTAAGAGAAAATTCTAAGGTTCAAACAGTGGAACATCACATCGAACATCGACAAGAAGTCCTCCAACTCTTAAAGGATAACCTCATGTTGGCACATAATAGAATGAAACAACAGGAAAATCAACATCGTAGCGAAAGAAGTTTTGATGTAGGTGATTGGGTATTCCTACGGCTACAACCATATAAGCAAATTCCCCTCAAGCAAGCTAAGAAGGATAATAAATTATCACCAAAGTATTATGGTCCGTACAAGGTGTTGCAAAATATTGGTACTATGGCATACAAATTGGAGCTTCTACAGCTTCTCGATTGCACCTAGTTTTCCATGTTTCATGTTTAAAGAAGGTTATAGGCGACAAGATCCTAGTTCAAACAATATTGCTAGAACTGGACGAGGAAGGAAAAATTATATTGGAACCGGAAGCAGTCAGAGAAACAAGAACTCAACAGCTACGAAATCGATCAATTTCGGAGTATCTTATCAAGTGGAAGAACTTGTCCGTTGAAGATTCCACATGGGAGGATGAGAATTTTATACATAAGCATCCAAAACTACTCAAGCGTTGAGGAAAAAACTTCTTTGAAGGAGAGGGGCATGTTGGGTCCCTATTACTAGTGATTACCCCATTAATATTGTAGTTGCATCCCTTCTTAATATTGTTGTTCCCCTATTATCCCCATATTGTTATTACTGTGCCCCATAGAATCCCTCTATTGTTATTTTTGTGGCTTTATATTATTATTGTTAGGTCGGCTTGGTTATAGTGTGACTCCTTAGACTCCTATATATAGAAAGGAGGTTTTGTCTTTTAAATCATCCAAGAATTGTTCATTTATGTAATGTAAAGGAGGTTTCCCCCTCGAAGAGGCTGAATTCTAAGGCGTTGATCTATATTTTATATCTTTTCTTGAGCTGGTTTCATAACATCTCGATCTTCTGCTGAATCGAAGACAAAAACAAAATAGCCTCTGCCTACCAGATGATTTCAGATTCCTTCAAAGACAAGGGGCCCCCAGTTTCGCTAGGCCCATCTATCAATTGATGAATGATCCTACATTCTGCTAGGTTCAGCGCAGTACGACACGGGCATTCATCAAGAAGTTCAACAGAGGGGATGGATTCAACTTTCTTTACAAATTTCTGCTGATTTGGATTTGCTTTCCTCTTGTCGTAGGAGGCTACCAAATGTTTGAAGACATCGATCTTAGGAGGAGGGGAGGATGAGGGCCCCCTCAGGCGTCCATGCGAGAAGAAATCGAGTTTTTACTAGTTGAAGAGGCTCACAAAAAAAATTCATTAAACCATATGGAATTTTATCACTTATTATAGTTTTAATGAGTAAAAGGGTTATAATTTAAGTTAAATATTGGATTTTGTTTAAATTATTATAAATCATTATAGTTACATGTCTTTTTTCTTTTTTTTTTATGCTACAGAAATTGGTAAAAATATTCATCATATTTTTAATGAGAAAAAGGTTATAGTTTCAACCCATGGTCGAGGTGAGAGATGGTCCAACAACCTCAGTGGGATCCAATCCAAGGACAGGGTAATCATGAATCACAAGGAGAGGTGGCCGAATGAGGACCTTCATTTAATATCCTGCATGCGAAAGATGACATTGAATGGGGGAAGATATCTTGGGAGGTGTGGGGGTAGAAGATCTACATTCATTTTGTGGTTTTGCTCCAAACCGATTGTTTGCTCATCAACTGGGATTAGGCGATCACTTTTGGTCTCAAGAACAATAATGCGCTGGAGATTCATTCACATATGTGGCTTCCAGACGATAAGAAACTGGTGTGGGTATGCTTATTTTGTTATTCCTAATCTCATCTTCTTAGGCTTGGTTATTTGTCTCCATTTGACCAGTATCATGGTTGTTTAAAAAATGAGGATTTTGGAAAGTCTTGAGGCAGTCTGGGTCATTTTTGCAGCAAGTATTATGAAATGTGAAGTCAGACTTATGCGCTCTTCCAGTCTCTTTTTTCTTTACGAAATTCTTCTCTCCTCGATGGCTCTACATTTAGAAATTAAGTTCGAGCTCCTTTTTAATGTAATGGGGGTATGGGTTTACAAATTTGATATCTAACTAAGGATGTATTGGTCACTCCAAGTGGATTGGGTAAATTGAGAAAAGGGTAACCTTGTTTGGCAGACATCCCTATCTCCAAAGGGGTCTTAAGCTCTAAAGACAAATATTTATAGCCTTTTTGGCTACGGCTGGGCTAAAGCCAGGGAGGTTTCTGGGTTTTTTGAACTTACTTCTTATCTCTATTTTGTATTATGCTCTCTTATGTTTTTAGGGACCTTCCGTTGCCGTCTAGGCTCTGCTGTTATGCCTTCCTGTTTCTTTATAGGCCAGGTGTTTTCTTGGTCGGGTTTTTGGTTGGTAGATATTTGAATTATTGGGATTTCATGCTTAGTGTTCATCCATGTGGTTTGATTCAAGTTCAGTGGTCCTCCAAGTGGTTTGAATTCCAGTTGAATGACTTGTTCTACCTCTTACAAAAGGAACTCTGGTTGGGGCCAAAATGTTTAGGGCCGTGGCAGAGGTCATGGGCATGGATAAATGAAGGTGATGCCTTTTCCTGCTAGGGGTAGAGGTTGTTGTGGGGAATTGAGAAAAGCACGAGATGCCGCTCAAGCTTACCACTATAGTACCCCTCCTCTTGTCCATTAGTTGATATCAAGTTGGGAAACAAAATTAAAGGAGCAAGCCGAAAACAATGATCTTGATTTGGAAGAGTGGTTAACCTTAGTTCAAGATCTTGGTCATTCTCAGAGCAAATACACCCAATTCCAACAATCGATTTACTTATATTGGATTATGAAGAACATAGTGGACAAAGAAATTGGGTCCAGTCCAGCTGGGCCATCTAATCAAAATTTTGATCTCTTGAAAATTCAGACAAAATTTCAACTGATCCAATGTCAAATCCAACTTCAAAATGCTTATCTCAATAGGATTTAGAAGCACATTCCTTGTTTTCCACAGATAGAGCTGCCAGGCTCCAATGCCAAAGATCTGATGCCCACTGATGATCCAAAATGGATCCTAGAACACTCTCTAAGTTTTCATGAACTCTCTAAAAATTATGCCAAAAATTCAAAGTCTTATAAAGATCAAGCTATCGGAGGGAATCCTCCGACAGTTGCAATGACAATCAACGTGGATCAATGAGGGCAGTTGATCTAGTGTGCAGAGCGGCGGACCATGGTAATGCGCATTGACACCAACCAACAAATGTAGGGACAAATTTAAGTAGGGGAGTTAGTTTCCGATATGCGATTAGCGACAAGTTTCTAATCGCATATCGTAGGGAAAACCTCTCAGTGAAGAGAATCCCCGAGCACCCGGATCCGAAATAATTATAAAATGTGGAGAGTATTGTTTCGGTTCCGTCGAAGCGGGATTCCACAAAACCAATAGAATATCGGAGGGGCTTCGAGCGGTAAGCAGTTTTGACCGAGTTCCACTTGATGCCATACAATAATTTCCACGCATCCCGGGGAAGAGAGAGAACTGCTCACATCGGATGGGTAAACATCATGCTATTTAGCCGCCCGATATGAACGATGACCGTAGGATCTGGGGCCTCCAGATCAACAGTAGAGATGCATTCTGATCGATGATCAGATTTGACAAGGTTATGAAGCAAGGTCACATAGGCTTTGAAGTCTGATATGGATGATGCGTTGGTAGAAGGTTGTGTTTCACGGGCATTCTTGGAGTTAACGGAAAAAATGGTCGTTTCAAATATGTCCAAGAGAACTGACACTCATCCGTTATGAAATTGGTGGCCACCTCCCTGTGAGGCATTATATAGTGACCGATTACGCAAGACAGAGGGATTCGAACAGACAGAGGCAGGGGAACCGAAAAGCTGGGAAGTGGAAACGAACAGTCAGGAAGTAGATTGGCTTAAAAGCCACAAGTTGACAGAGAGAGAAAAAAAGTAAAGAGAGCAATAGGCAGCAAGCTGAAAGCAGAGAGAAGAAGCCGAGCTGACCTGTAGAAGTAAAGGCAGCATCGAGCCAGTGTTAAGATAGAGACAAAGAGAGTCAAAGAGTTTGTGTACTCCAGAGAATGCTTGAGAGGTTCAAGCACACTCCTCTGTAATGCTTATCATGTATGTGTCTCAGATTGGGCTCATACTACTGTGATCAGTAGAGGTCAAGAGTTCAGTGAGGAGAGTCTGTGTACTCCAGAGACTTGGGGAATCCAAGTACAGTCTTACTGATTTGTATATGTTGAGTGAGACTCAAATTGAGCTCACTGTTGTAAAAACTCTGATTTGAAAAAATAATAGAGAGGTCACCACTGAAGGGTGGACGACTTACGTAGCCCAGGAGTATTGGGTGAACTCATTAAAATCGTTGTGTTTATATGTTTGCCTGTTATGTTTTCTTTAACTATTTCATTGCCTGTGTATTTCATAATCTTATCGACCTGTTGCATAAAATAACATAGGCACATCCATGCTCACGAGTCTGTAATACCTTATTAATTGTCTTGGATCAATATCATATCAGTTGATTCTTCAGATGAGAAATGGACTTATTAGCATGGTTGTTTTTAATGAAAATTTTGCATAATGCTTTAAATGGCTCTACAAATATTTTATTGCAGCCTTAGATATCTAGATATTAGGAATATTAAGGAAACTTGGACTTATATTGCACTGGTAGACAATATGAAAACATCTAAATTTTGGATGGCTTATCATGCAGTGAGATGGCCAACAAATCTGGTTTCCCTATGGGTGGGTTGAGACCATCTAACAATATTGGATGTGTATGTATACTTGTCTGCTTTTTGAGATGAAATGGAAAGGTCCTGCCACAATTACAAAATAAATAAATTATAATTTCAGATAAATATGTGAACAAAATTTAAATATATAGTAAATCATTATAATTGATGAATTGAAAGATTATAATTTAAAATAGTTATATAAAGGCAGTGATTTTCATTTTCAACCATTTAATAGAATAAAAATAATAAATTTCTAGAAATTGAAAATTTATTTTTGCGTCGAGAGACACATTCTACAACCCAGTATGACCCCGATGTGTAAGTATGTCACGTCCTCAAAAAATAATAAAAATATTTTTCTTGAATGTCAGCCAAAACATTAGCTTGAATCGTAAATTATATATAGCTTAACTTTTTAATCTTTTTAATCTCATGTTTTTAATTGTTCCTTTACCATATCCATAAATTCGAATGGATCATAAATTTACCTTTATTTATTTTTACCACATTATAATTCTAAATTAGGTAAAATTTTAAACATCTTTACTCTTTACTAAAGCCAATACCATTTCTTAAATCAAAGGAAAAATGTTAATTCAAAACACATAATCCAAAATCCTGCTCCAAAATATTTTAATATTTCTTTTAATTAAATTTTATAAAGGATCTTTAAAACAAACCTATCTAGATAATCAAAATCTTTAAGACGTAAATGTTCCCACATAAAATAAATATGTTAACATAATTTTGATGTATTCTATAAATTTGTAACAACACATAAAAAAACATCATTAAATCGAAATAATATTCATAATAATATTAAATACTAATATATATAATATAAATATAATTAATATTAATATAAAGTAATTAAAGAACAAGGAATTTCTAATATAATATATTAGAGGGAAACAAATTTCAAAAACTTTGAGGAAGCTAAATTTTGTTATCAGAGTAATTTTTTTAATTCTTATTTTTTTTTTTTAACAATTTGGCACCAATGGGATTGGAAAACATGACCTCTACTTTAGAATAGACAATAGGTTAAAAGTTTTTTATCAGAGTAATTGTCATAGTCATTTCACTAACAACAACTCAAGAATATGAAAGTTTACTAAAATTTATAGATTTTGTTGTAACCACTAGCTTAGATCCATCTAACACCGAATCTAGCATGCACAGAGAGGGATCAAATCCCTCAAGGTGCAAACCTTCTTTTTGGAGTGTAGAACTTAAGGAAAGGTTTTCACCTTGAGGGATTTGATCCCTCTCGGCGCATGATAGATCCAGCGTTAGATGGATCTAAACTGGTTTTTATTAAAAATACTTTACACAAAAATTACTTTTAATGTTATAATTCAACTTCAAACAAATCTCCTCTCTCTCTCTCTCTCTCTCGTCTCTCTCTCTCTCCTCTCTAGATATATATATATATATATATATATGACCTAACAATAGAGAGACTTTGCACAAAATAAAAATTATAAGAACTTTTTAAAATATTCCTTATATGATTTTGAAAATGTTTTCCATCCGATAAGTTTGAAATGTTATTCAAACCCTACACGATAAGAAAATCAATTATGATGTTAGATTATTATGATTCCTTTCACATTACTTTATTATATGTTACATATAATATGCATCATAGAAAACGAATGATGAAAAGATATAATACATATTAATTAGGGAAATTTTGAGGTCTAAAATGGAAATAAGATAGAATACATATTAATTAGGGAAATTTTGAGGCCTCCTAAGGAAATTATAAAATAATAGTGGAAATAATAAAATAATATTATATTACATCATCAAATTTTAGAGGGAAAAAAAAACTTCAACTCGTATTTCGACTTATCTCCTTATGGGTTTACTCAAATTTCAAGCAAACACTCATTGGATGCATAATTTGATTCCTCATCCAAGGAGTAGCCATGTTGCATACTTTCAATGAACCATGCTACATGAAAAATGAGAAAACCATTAAAAACATGATTGCAATCATTTTTTCATGTATTTCTCATTTTTAATGTAGCAGACTCCATCGAAAGTATGCAACATGTTTACTCCTTGGATGAGGAACTAAATTTTGCATCCAACGAGTACTCCTCCTGAAAATACGAGTTGAAAAAATAGTTTTATTATTTTATTATTTTTACCTTTTTACTCCAAAAATGGTGAATCACCCCCTATGGTTGACATAATAATCTTGAATCCTATTGGTTCTTATAAGGTTTAATTATGTTGTACAGTTTTTTTAGGAAGCTCATTTTAGACCTCAAAAGTTCTCTAATGATTATCCAATGAGTAATGAGTTTAAGTTATATTTATTCCATTTTAGTTTATAAAGGAATTTGATTTCATTTAACAATAAATTTCGTCCACATTATATTAATTAATTATATCTATTAATTTTATTTCATTTACAAAATTCGATATTAATAATTAATCTATCTATTTTATTATTAAATTAAATAGGTTTGTAAGTTTTTATTACAGTGTTAGTGAGGATAGCACTATCTCATCTCTTTTCAAATAATAGTTTTTACCATTTTTATAATAATAACAATATATAAGTATAAACTAGGCTTTTGTAAAAGTTTTGAGAGAAACATCTACAAAATCAAAATCCTGTGTAAGAGTGTTGACCACAATATTAAAGTACACAAATAAACCAAGGTATCATGTACAAATTTTGACTACAAAAATGTAGTAGTCCAAGAAACCAAGGTTTAGTGTACAAGTGAGGACCTCAACATTGAAGTACTATAAGAAGATACTCCATAAGCCATAATCACATGATGGCTAGTAATGACCTCAATGTTAAAGCAATCAAAGAATCTCATCCATAAACCAAGGTTCCATGTACATGAGTTGGCATCAATGTTAAAATAGTTTAGAAGCTCAAGTATAAGCAAGGGTACCATGTAATAGTGTTCACATTGACTATGAACTAAATATATGTGAATGATTGAGTGCAATGCTCAAAAGTCTTGAAATACAATCACATGGATCTAAAAAGATAAGACCCTCCATAGCTAAATATCCTCCATATATTTAGAAAAATGCGGCTTTAAAAGGAACACCATCATTGTTTAATATCATACTAGAAACTAATAAGCACCACTTCCCAAATATTATGTTTGTAGAGTCAAATTATAGCCTTATAATTTGATTAACATAAATCATCAACCCAAGTAGGTAATCTTGTGAGATGCATGCAAAGTATATGGAGGCGTAGCATTGTAAGTGATGATTAATCTAACTAGCCAATCACACAAAACCAATGACTCTTTCCTACATCAATCACTTAGCAGCAAAGGCTATAGAGTGGATCAAACTTCCCTCTACAACTCTTAAGATTGCTGATGATGATAAAGAAAATATATAGAAATCAACTTGCAACAAATTCAGAAATTCAATCAACATTAGAAATCAATTCTTCATTAACTGAATTCCACACATGAATATAAAACTAGTTCATTTAATCTAGTGCTGATTATATATTAGAAAGAGTGCATTAGATGTAAAAATAAATTATTTCTACATAACATAAATAAAATGCATAAAGACTAAACTATGGGAGTTGTGAGCAAAGGGGCCCTCCCTTACTCACAACCCCTTCAAATCAGAAGAGCTTGCTCACTGCAATAGACAGAACATATATCTTTATATTAATCTGAAAAATATAGTCGAGTACAATATGATACACAGTCTGTGATGAAACCAACCCAACACTCTAATAACCCCTATCATTGAAACTAGAACAAAATTTATACATTTACAAAGCCCATATATGGCTTGAAATAAAGGAGACTACTAATCTAAGCCATCATCTAACATAAATGTTACAAAATATTGGTTTTAGCCATACTGGGTCTAATCCAAGACCGAAAGCATGGATTAGACGAAACTCATTGCATGGCTATACCTTTCCTCCAAAAGGCCAACGAGAGAAGACTTCTGAATCTAGGCAGTGTTTTTGGTAGATCTGAAATGACTAATAGGATAGCAACCATATGTGATATATTCCCAAAAAAAACCATGTTCCCATTTGACTTAGATATTCGTGGAACATGGCTAACCGCCGATGTTGCTGCAGGAAATCTGGGCAATTACAGGAAATCCGCGATTGTAGGAAATCCAAAGTGTTTGCAGGAAATAGAATCACATAACTGTCTATAGGAATTAAGGGCCTGTTTCTGAATCAAAGCAAATATACACATGAACTTGAGCTTAGTTGGCATGGTAATTAAATAAAGAACAACTATCTAAGGAATACTCAAAGTTAAGGTAAAAGATGTTTTTTAGTTTTAGTTTGCATACCTTCAACCTACGACACCCTTTTGGCAAAAACATAAGTATTATAACTGAAATAGGCATAGTAGGGGTTAAAGATAGTTCTAAATGGCAGAGGTAAAGTATGGAAAAATGTGTAAAAATCGAGCAAAACCAAGCCCCAACATCTCCCCCACACCTAGCTCATTGCATGCCCCTTATGCAAGCAAAATTGTTGTGTCTTCCCCAAAAAGAAAAAAAAGGAAATAATTCCATATCCTGAGCTACATCTATTGCAACCAACTGATCTGCTACCTCCACCAACTTGTTCAACTGGTTACCACTAGATTCTACAGGAATTTGACCCTTGTACAATTCATTCTTCTTTTTCATAAGTCGGCCCGTTTTCTGGATCCACTCTTCATGCTCTTTCTGTATACGCACGTTGTTCTCCTTCAGGGTCTCATTTTCCTTTCTCAAGTCCCTTTCCAAAATGGTGATCTCGGTGATGATTTCTTCCAATTCCTGCAGAGACCATCTCTTTTGATGGGTTACATCCCCTTCCAGATGTCCTTGGAGAGATTGAGGGGACCCAAGGTCCTCCTCTGCTTGTTGTTCCCCTTCTCTGTTATTCCCGCTTCCATGCAGTGAGGAGTCCTGAAAGGACATTGCTTCCTCGCCAATAAACTCAGCTGAATCGGTATTCTCTTTACCTTTGGGTGGGCTGTGGTGTTTCTCCTTCTTCTTATCTGGTGTCTTGGGCAATACTTTTGCATCCGCAGTATCTTTTATTTCCAGCTAAACAACCTGGCTTCTAGTAAATCTTTTTACTGAGGTGGAAGTGCCATTCTTCGACTTAGGATTTTTGCTTACAATCTCCCCTGTCACCACCACTTCCTCATCTTTTTATGCTTCCTTCGTTTGTAGCCCGAGGGTCTGAGGCTTCTTCTTCTTCTTTGGTTTTTCTTCAGGTTTCTTCTTGGTGGGCCTTAGAGAGCCGAGGCCATCCCTCTTTTCCTTCTTTACCAGTGGCCTCTGAGTCTGTGACTTCCTCTTCGCTTTTTCCACTAGTTTTTCTTCTGTAGACTCTGAAGGGCTAGAGTTTTTCTCCTCTTCTTTCCCTTTTATTTTTATCCCATGCATCCCAAACTTTTTCCATTCTTTATCTTCCGGTACTTCCTCCATGGAATCTGAGGAATTAAAATCCTCATTTTCTGCAAAGTAGTTTTCGGCTAGGAACTCCTCCCATGTCTACTTTTTATCTTTCAAAACCTCCACCAAGATGATTTTCACCAGCTCGTGGTGGTAGAGGTTTTCCTCTAAATTGGCCCCCCTTCCCTTGGCATCCGTCGACATATTCATCAGCGACATCCTCAAGTAATAGGGAAAATTTAACGGCTTGTCATGAAAATGGGCGAGGAGCCAAATATGAAACAAGAATGTGAGTCCAAAGCGACCTTCACATGTTATGTACTTTTGCAGGAAAAATGATAAGTTCTGGTACTTACTCTTCAAGAAATCCTGCGAGAATCCCTTACTCCAGTCAGGGTCCTAATGCTCTCTACGGAGGAAGGATGTGCACAAGCCCTTGTTGAAACGTTGGTTCTTGAACCAATGTTCTCCCAACTATGAAATCCCACATGCTCGTGCTACCAAACCCTCGGTTAACTTAAATTGAACATCCCCAACTTCAGCCTTATTGTCTTTCAAGTTCAGGGCTGAAGATTTTGTGACCTCCGAGTTGTGGTCGCTGAATCGCTGGAAAAATGATAACGACACTACTTTTTCCAATCTCGCCTTATTGCGAGGGTTGGCCTCCAGCAACTCAGCCCCTTGCGGCTCAAAGCGGATGGGGAACGTAATTTCGACATGGTGAAAGACTGCAAGATATGGTGTATGTACTTCTTTGGAAATATCGGCTTAGGCTTTGTAACAGATTTGCGCAACAAGGGAGGGCTTATTATTGAAAGTTATTGCAAAGCACGAGATTTTCGAGAGATAGGTCATGATCATGATTGTCATCATGATCTGACCTGCAGGGAGATATGGGGAGTACGTCTAATGGTCGTCTGAGAATCATGGTATCAGGCGAGGAGATGGAGTCATAATGCACCTAATTACGGTTTCGTTTTACTGCAAGGGTGGCCATAGCCGAAAAATGATACAAATATTTAAAAATAAAAGAGTTAATTACCCTTTACCTCAAGTGTCCCGTTGTCGGCTGTACTTTCCCTTTCTACCTTCCAACTGTCTAGTACTTTAGATGATGTGTGCATGTACTTGTGATGATAACCCACCTAATAGTTAAATCAGATATATGATTTCATAATTCATGACCTCGACTAGTATTTAAAATCTATCAGTACTTTTTAAATTATTTTTAAATTAATGCTCTGTCTATGATTTTTTTCTTTTCAGAAAACTAGGGTGTAACTGCAAGAAATGGAACCAGGACTGCTCACATTTCTGTAAGAAATGGAACCGCAACTACTGATTCTTCTAGAAAATCAAACCGCAACTTTCGAAACTTCTGCTGGAAATCAGACCATGACTTGCGGAGCTTCTGTAAGAAATCGAACCACCAACCAACACTTCTCCCTCGCTTGTATACAGTTCACTGTACATGAATAAAATTTGCTGATGTCAAATGTGCAATGAGCTCATTGGATTACCAACCATTGAGTTCAACTGTTAACTAATGCGAGGCGCATCACCTTTAATGAGAGCGAGGACTAAGGTACCCTGATGCATCCTATTGGGTGTGAATTAATGTGCTGATGTTGAACCCCCCTATAGGATCCAACAATCAAGGAGCCATAGTGATTCCCCATTGTTGCTGGTGAGATAACCTGTCATTAGGGCATACAAGATTCAAGGCATCATATGCTTTGATCTTGTACCCAGATAACTTGCTGATGTTGATGGGCCAAGATTGTTGGAAGGAGGGCTTTAAGAAATCCCACATCAGTGCAACATGAGCAATCCATATTTAACTGAAAACAAAATTTTATCGAGATAACCTACTGACCTGTAATTTTAACCAGCCCAAGGTAGTCCATGCTCGCCAAATTTCATTTTTAGAGAGTCTGAAATACTTGGAAAAGAAGACTCGAAGGGGCTCCTTTTCCATAATTAGTCCATTGGGCATGGAAAAAGGAATAAACCTATACCCAATAGACATTCCTCTCATGTTTTACCGAGCACGAGGAGGAACAAATTGAGCTCATTGTGTCAGCAGGAAATCAGGAAGAGATAGTGGAAGGAAGGATCCCCTCTCTCACCATCTCCAACTCTCTTTTCTTCACTATTTCTTCCACAAATTCCTCCTTAGATTGGGGTTTTTGATATAACTTGAGTTTATTCCCATTCACCAAGAAGGTAACATCCCCATCATCAATGGATTTAACCTAAATAGGTCCATTATCAAAGACTTTCTCAATTTCATAGGGGCCCAACTAATGTGTGTTAAATTTTCCTTTAAAGTTCTTAAATTTTGAATCATACAACAATGCCTAGTCTCCCTCTTTGAACTGCTTCTTTTTAATGTATCTGTCCTGCCATTTAGCCCATTGTTGCTAAATCAAGTAAGTATGCTGAAAAGCATCCTGCCTAATCTCATCCAACTCATTGAGCTGCAGGATTCTTTGCTGCTGAGCTTCATCAAGGTTTATATCTAAATCTTCTGCCGTTTTAAAATTTTTGATCTGAAATTCAATGGGTAATAAAACTTGCTTTCCATACACCAATTCATACGGAGAAAAATCAGTGGTATTTCTCCATGTAATTTGGTAGGCCCACAATTCTTCAGGGAAGTCAGTCAGTCCAATCCTTCTTATGTAATTGCACTGTGTTGGTAAGGATTGTCTCCAACACCTTATTTGTTGATTCCACCTACCCATTGGCATATGGATTATAAGGGATGGACTTCCGATGTGTAATCTGATATTTCTGCATAATTCTCTACATAAGCTTTGATACAAACAGAGTACCTTGGTTAGTGAGTATTTCCCTAGGTACCCCAAATATTACATAAATATCAGAAAAAAAGAAAATCTACCACTATTTTCACTGTTTCTCTCGTTAATGCTCTTGCCTCCACCCACTTCGTAACATAATTATTACAAACTAAAATATACTTCTTACCTTTGGACATATGGTTGATGGGACCTACAAAATCAAGATCCCACCTCTCAAAAGGTTCTATGAGAACCTATGGTTGCAAAGGCATCTTGTCTGATTGTACAGGCCGTCGAATTCTCTGGCATCTGTCACACTTCCAAACATATTTCCTTGCATCTTTGAAAAGACTTGGCCAATAGTAACCTGAGTGAAGGATCTTTTAAGTTGCCCGCTTGTCTGAAAAATGTCCTCCACATGGTTCATCATGACAGGCTCTCAAAATTTCATATATCACGCCTTCCCGAACACACCTGCAGATAATCAAATTAGGCCCAACGAAAAAAAGATCTCCCCTAATCCAAGAGTAATCATCACTTTTTCTAATAATTCTCTTTTTCTGATTAGATGAAAAATATGGAGGAAACTATCCTGTAGCAAGGTAATTGTCCATGTCTACAAACCAAGGTGTTTTAACAGAAATAACAAACAATTTTTCATCAAGAAAGCTATCATTAAAAGGAACATTTTCACCTGCATGGTTGAGTCTAGATAAGAAATCAACTACCTGATTTTCCTTTCCAAGCCTATTCAACACCGTGATGTAAAATTCCTGCAGCAACAAAAGCCAACTAGTAATCCTGCCATTAGTAATTGGTTTATTCATGAGATATCGAATGGCAGAGTGATCAATGTGTACAAAAACTTCATAGCCCGTGATGTAATGTCTAAAATTATTAATAGAATAAATCACAACAAGGAATTCTTTTTCAATTACTGTATAATCTAGTTCTGCAAGAGTTAAGTTTTTACTAACATAATAAATAACATGAGTTACATGATCCTCCTTTTGTCCCAATACTGCTCCTATGGCTGAATCACAGGCTTCAGTGGAAATATGAAAATACAATTTCCAATCTGGGCCTCTCAAGACCGGTGCTGAAGAAAGTTTTTCGTTGAGCGTATCAAATGTAGTTTGACACTCATCATCCCAATGAAATTCAACTTCTTTAGTCAACAATTTAAATAATGGAGAGGCTACTTTTGTAAAATTTTCAACAAACCTTCTATAGTAGCCTGCATGTCCAAGGAAAGTTCTGACTCCCTTCTGATTAGTTGGTGGGGGTAGCTTTGCAATGACTTCAATCTTTGCCGGATCAACTTTAATTCTTGTAACAGAAACATGATGACCCAAAACAATACATTCATTCATAATCATAAAACATTTTTCATTACTTAATGAGAGGTTAGTTTCTCTACATCTATGCAAAAAATTTCTCAAGATTATGTAGAGCTTCTTCAAAATATCACCCATGACTATAAAGTCATCCATATAAACTTCTACGCAATCATGCAAAAGATTAGAAAAAATACCAAGTATCGTCCGTTGGAATGTGGTTGGTGCATTGCATAGACCAAATGGTAGTAACCTACATGCATAGGTTCCCTAGGGACATGTGAATGTATTATTTTCCTAATATTTCGGAGCTATCCTAATCTGATTGTACCCATTGAACCCATGTAGGAAGGAAAAATACTCTTTTCCTGCTAAAGTGTCCAACACTTGGTTTATAAAAGGCAAGGGAAAGTGATCTTTCAAGGTGGCCTTGTTTAGTTCCCTGTAATCCAAACACACTTTCCATTTACCATTCTTTTCATGGACAATAAACAACAAAGATACCCACTGGCTATCTGAGATAGGATATATGAACCCTACATTTAACCATTTCTGCAATTCATCTTTCACAATTTCCCTTAAAGCAGGGTTCATCCTCCTTCGTGGTTGTCTCATGTGCCTGGATTTCTCTTTTATATAAATATGATGAATGAATGTGTCTGGGTGAATGTCTCTCATATCTATATATTCCCAAGAAAAAGTATCTGAAAAGTTTTTCAATGCTTGAATCGACTGTTTTTCCTATTCAGGGGTTAAGGAAAAATTAATATTCAAAGGTTTTTCAGGAAAAATTTCAACCACCTTACTCCCCCATTCAGTCATGGAATATGTAGGAAATGTAGATAATAAGGCTGAATGTAGATTGGTTGCTGTAATATATTCATCAAAATCGTGCAGATTAGTAATTAAAATTAAATTATGACTAGACTGCCCTTCTTCTTGCTGCAAGAAATCAGGATTAGAAATACAACAATTTATCAAATTTTCTTCTGAATTTTCTTTAAGGCTTATGGCTTGGGCGATTGCCAAAACTAGCCGAACACATTCTGAATCATCCTCTTCTTCTTCAACCCAATGTGTATTTCTGATCTTAAGACAGGTTGAGCGGGGGGATACAAATTAATGTGCTTTATTTCAGTCCCATGAGTGATGGCCATATTTTCGAACCTACACCCTATATAAGCATCTGCTGAGGCTAACCACGATCTCCCGAAGATCCAAGGATGCCCTCCTAAGTTAGTTTTGGGTTGAATAACATAAAAATCTACAGGGTACTTCTAGGAATCTAATGAGATGACAATGCCTTCTAATACCCTATCTAGCCTTACCTTAGACCTGTCTGCTAATTCTAACATGGTAGGAGTAGGCAATAAGTCAAAGGTTCCTATTCTAGATAAGGTCTCCATAGTCATCATATTAATGGCTACACCCAGATCAATTAAATTATTTTTTATAGGTTGTCCATTGATAAAGGTGTTAACCATAGGGATTCGAGGGTCTACATATTTTTCAGTAACAAATCCTGTAGACATTAAACTTGCAAGCTTTCCACCTACTTGAATTGTAGAGATTTCTTTCTTTTGTCTTCCCAGTCTCTTGGTACATAACTCCCTTACTATTTTAGCATAGGTTGGGATATCTTTAATTTCTTACAGCAATGGGATCTTAATGGATACATTTCTTAATTTGGACACAAGATCAAACTCGGGCTGTTTTAGTCTCATTTCCAACCTCTCTGGAAAAAGAGGTTGGATACTATAGGACGAGGAAGGTTCATGTGGCCTTCAAGTAGGTTGTTCTGTTGGTTCAGGTGTGGTTTCAACTTCAGGCGTTTCCATAGTTTCTTCCTCTACAATCTCTTCAATTCTTCTAGGTTGATTCACCACTTTTCCTGACCTCAGCTGTATTTCCTACAACAGCACAGGAAATTCCTGTAACACAGGAACATAAATTTCTTGCAATGACTGTGGTGCAATATAGTAGGTAGGAAAAATGGGATAGGTGACCAATCCAATGTTGTGAGTGGATTGGATGGTTTTATTATTAGGGTTAAACACTGGCCGGGCAAGAAGTTGCGTAGGATGAGGTTGATTTGGTGGGGCAGGCAACTGAAGTTGTTGTTATTGAGGTTGAATCATTTGCTGTTGTGTGGGATGCAGAGGATAAAAGTTTTGAGAAGGAAAATTTTGAGTGGTAGGGTAAGAAAAGTTCCCTTGCTAAGGCTGTTGTGGAGGCCAGGTCTACCAGGGCATTGGAATATTCCACATCTGATTTTGATTATAAGGAACTTGAAAATGCGACTGAGCCATACCTGCAGGCATGCTTCTTCCTGCATTTTGAACAGAACACGTCGAGGGATTTTTCCAGTTCCTCCTGTTTTTCTTGTTTCTTCTTAACCTGCAAAACATCTAATTAAGAAGATAATGTGATAAGAATATCAGTGTTGAAAATTGCAGGTTCTGACCGAGCTCTCCACAAGATGATCCTCGAAATGATAAAGTACTTCACCCTTCCTATATGATATAACACCCTTATCTATTACAGGCTTCGTACTTTAGGGGGCAATCTGTTACACTGAAATTTGTCACCATGACTATCTGCAGTTAAATGGCTCCATCAATAGTCATATTATCCACCTTGTCAAGCCTCATACCTCTGCTCTTCATGTCAAACTTCAAAAAGAGAGAAAGTCACTTAAAAACATGTTTATCTCTGGGTACGCAGGTTCTCTCTACCTTGCCTGCGTGTATGCACTCCAAACACACTGTACCTGCGTACTTTTACGCTCTGTAAGCCAAAGGATGGGTGCGTACCCCTGTAAAGGTCAAAAGGCGCGAGTTTCATCTTTAAAAAGTTACTTGTGGTCACTTCTAGAACCTTCTAGAAGAGTGTTTGATGTGTATTGAGTGCCTCCAGATGGTTCATGCATCCCTATGATAGAGGAACTTATCCCATCAAGAGAGGAGCTACCTCATCCAAAAGAGGGAGTATCCCATTGATGTTGGAACTGAATAACTTCCTCTAGAACACTATAATACAGGCATTGGGCAAGGAGGGGAGGTTGAAAGCTGAACATTCTATAGGGTAAATGCTGCTGGAATTAGGACTTCCATTTGTTGACTTGTGAGGAGAGATCACTATCCTTCCTTGTTGCCATAGTGGGAGTGGGTGAGCTTGTCAAAGTAGAGGAAATCTCTTGCTGGACCCTGCGAGGAGCTTGCACAACACCAAGGCTCAGGTTGTAATGGTTCCTTTGATTATTTAATACAAATAAGTCC